>JAIUJO010000144.1:771880-898449 GCA_023846275.1 Vanilla planifolia
TATAATGACCTTGCTAGGTTCATCTTTAATTCTAATTATGACACAAAAGATTTTAGTTCATCACAAATTTTTTGTTATTATTAGTGTAATAAAACTACATCTCACAATAGATATAGGTGGTGCAATATATTAAATTCTTTAATATAATGCTTCTAATTCTAATTCAACGTCCTTATCTAGCTATATAACCTCCTTTTTTGTAACAATAATCATTTCTTTCATTCCTTCTTTTATGTTTATGTGTAGGGATCTCTTAGGATATTAGGCTATGACATGCCCTTTCTTATGACAATGATAATACTCTAATCTGGAAGTAGTTGATGGTCTATCTAATTGTTTTATTCATTGATGCCCTTTTTTAGGGATGTTAAACTAAAAAAGTTGCTTTTAGTGACTAACATCCAAAACAATCAAGTTAGTGGTGAAGTGTCAGGATACACAGGTGGAGTTCTTAGAATGCTAAATAAAAAAATCACTTGTTCATTAAGTAACACAAGAAATTTTGATGAGATGATTAATTTCTAAATAGTTGAGATTAATTGATTAAAGGCTTTTTTTAGAGAATTGATGCTCTTGTGGATACTAAATAATAAGTTAAGATATCTCTTTATCAAGACTTTTGCTATCATTCTTAGGTTATCTTTAGAATCACATTGTTATACTGAATATACACATGCATCTATTATACTAGCTTAGCGGTAGCATTTTGTAATTTCATTTGAATTAGATTACTTACAATATTGCAAGCATCAATATTTGTAGGGATCTCAAAGCTATAATAGTAACATGTTAGCCGAGAAAAAAAGCATATTATTAGAATATTATAGAATAAATATTAGAATTATAAAGTATATTTTTAGAATTCAAAAATTTCTCAAAAATTACAAAAAAAACATAATTTGAATTCAGCAAAAAAAGTTTCCATGAAATGAAGCAAAATTAGTTTAGCATAAGAAACTCCAAAATTGGCATGTGCATTTTGAGTGTAGGTGTAGTGAGAGACAAAGAGGTGGCTTAGATGATTAGAGTAGCATAGGCCAAGAGAAATAGTGACACCTCAAGTCTAACTTGCAGGTGAGCATGAGCTAACTGGTCGTCATTTGTTGATCGGTTGGGAAATTTGATGATTTACAGTTCAACACTGGTTAATGTGTGTTGAGAAAATAAATGAGTTTGAACAGTCAAGGTGGGTAAAGTAGGCCACACAAATCAACACAAGTAGTGGTGAACGTGAAAGACGACAATGAGCTATAGCAAAAAGCGATCCAACTCTCTATTTTAAGCATTCTTAAAGTCACTTTGGAACAATTCTTTTCTAACAAATTACCATACCAGTATATGGATATTCTTGATAGAATTTGAAGCTATAAGTACCCAAAAATCTGCCAATAAATCTTAAAATGACTTAAACTAAATTATAAATACAAATAGATCAGTCATTTGTAAAAATAAAATTAAAAAGTTTGCTAAACATGGGTTAATTTTAATTTTATGTGATGTATGGAATGCTGCTATGTCACAACCTTACTAATATATTTTAAATGATAGAGCATAACTACTCAATGACTTTTTTAAAGGGTGAAGGCTCTAAAGTAAAAAGATTCCACAATTTTCTCTTTTAAGAAGAAATAATGTCTAATTTTATTACACATAATATTTGGCATGAGATGAATGTAGATATTGAAAGTTTATATAATTGTTTTGAGCTATGTTGATGATATAAATGACCTCGAAAGCTTCCTTAATAATATACCTGGCGCCATTGGAGAAAATTTTAGTTTTTCAAAATCTTTAATAATTAAAAGATGTTATGTAATTTCATTAGTGGATGGACATATTAATCTTGTGTTTTATAGTTCTGTTTACATTTATTATAAGTGTTTAATATCTGCTAAATTTTAATTAATTTTTCCATCATTTCAAGGTATGTGGACCACTTCTCAAACTTTTCTACTATGAAAAACATATTACTACAAATTGTAGGTTACAATAGTTATAGTTTATATTATTATAATTATTATTAAGACTTCTAAAGGCTGCTACTAATATGTGTGTGTGAAGATAACCATCCATAAGATTTTGATGTGTTGATGCAAGTGAATGTCTATGCTAAGTAGTTACTATTCAGTGATTTGGAGTGTCTCATTGAAGTATTAATATTTCTAATTCAATTTATCGGTTGGAATGAGTTTAATGCATAAAGATATCTATAGTGACTATGACATATACCACATAAGTTGTACATTCAAATTGTATAAGCACAAATAATAGTGCAAAGATTGACGTTGGTCTAAGGAATTAACATGTTGGATGATCAAAACCATATTGTTAAACATTTCGGGAAAAGATTAATGAAGTTGTAAACCAAGTTAATTGAGGAACTAAAACACAGAAATTGAGACAATGTGCCTCAATGGATAAGTTTGATTAACATATTAATGTATTATTGGAAATGAGTAACCTGACACAAATAAAATTAATTTTAAAGAAATTTAATTGGTTTGTACCATGCAACATATTTAAGTGATGATAGTCTTGTTATGAAGTAAACTATCATGAACTATGTTGAAGAATTTGTGATTGTATGATTTATGAAAAACAAATTAGACATATTTTTCTAATCATTTCTAATGAGTGGTAGTACTAGGATGACCTTGACTCAAATAGGAAACATAAAAGATAGATTTTATTGATTAGCTTTGAGAAATGTTTATTAAACTTAACAGTCTTGATGAGAGATGTTATACTAGGCTAATTAAGGAACCATATTGTGCATGCTAAGAAATTGTTCAACATTGGAGTAATCCAAACTGAGTACTAAAGCATTATTAAATTGTTTTGGACCAATCTAAAAGATTTATGTTATGTAGCTACCTATCTTGTGACTATTTCTATGAAGTAAGATATAACTTAATATAGTGATGAAATCTATAACCACACATGCTGAAATAGTTTATAAGCATCATCTATTTATTTAGTTATTAATGACCATATTAGTATGATTAAAAGCGATGAAAAAGGTGGAAAGAATCCAAACAAAGTCTCTAATGATTCCAAATAAATAGTAAGTCTGATGTGTTGTCTAATTATGTCCATCATACTTAACCAATGCCATTGAACTAGTCTTTACATATGGTTGATCGAGAGGATGTGCTTGCCAATGAATCAAGAAGTACAAGATGAGGTTGTAGAAATATGTTGTGTAACTAAAATTGATGAATAATTACATTAGCTGTTATATCAAATGACAAACAAATTGTTGAGAATGAGATGTCTTATTTGTTAATCTTTGGATATATTATTCCTAAAAAGAACACTAGATTTGTTAGGTAGCTTCTTGATTCCCAAATTTGCTATAGTAGTAATAATACAAAAAACTTTTTTTTGTAAAGCAATACAATATATACTAAATTTTCTTTATCAAAAGTAGTCATAACTGTATGAAACCTTCTTTTGCATTTTTGCTAGAATCAATTTTAAGTTTCACTAGAATATTTTGGAATGGGTTGGATTTCTATCCTTTTTTATATAAAAAGTCATGATCTTAGATATAAGAAGAATTATTATCATTTGTTAAAGTTAAGAGATTCTATCAACATTAGTTTGCATGCTATGAAATGAACCAAGTCAAATAGGTTCACTCATTATTTTCAGAATATAATTAAGTTAACATGAGTTATATGAGGCCTAAGTATTTTATGAAAATTGATTTCTTAAGCTAAATCAAAAGTTATATAATAAAATCTAGGCGTTTTCCAAGGTTTAGTTCATTCTTTTTAGCCCCAAAGCCTTACTAGTTTCCACAAGAACAAATCAAAGTCAACCCTAATGATCACCATATCAACATCTCTACTCATCAAGCTTAACTAAAGCTTTGCAAAGTTTGGAATTTGTTTTAAACTTAAATCTCTAACTGTATATTGTTATTAGTTTTTTAAGCCTATTAGTTTGTTGCCACATTTTCTTCCCATAATTTGTGTTAGATTTAGATTTAAACTACATTGAAATAAAATTCATTCATTCCATTTAATAGAATTAAGATACAACAAAGGATTCCAAAGCATTTAAGAAACATTATATGGATTTATTAATTGATTGATTCTATAATGATGTCTATGTAACCCAAAATTATCACATCAGTTTAAACAAAAGAGTACTTCAATGGCTTCAACTTATATATTTTTTTAGATACTATGTAAATTCAGAGTGCTTTAACAGCCCTACCAAGTAGTCTTCAATCACACAAACACAACCAATAAGGCATTGACTCCCTCTAATCATTCCATTAGATTAAACTTGACTAAATCTACTTGTAGGGGAGTACATTAAGCCACTTTTTTATTGTTCAATTGATCTCAAAAAATCAACGAAGAAATGAATATTCTACCAATTAAGGATCTATTAAAATCTTTTACCTAATTAGACAACTTTTGAAAATTGCATAAGTATTATGTTGAACTCTATTAGGCAATAGAGAATATTTTCTCATTGAACTCTTTTGAATTTATATCTTTTAGATATTTTAGCATATGGATGGTAGAATATTTAATCCCTCAATAGCTATTGAGTTTGTGTGACTAAACTTCCACCATTGTGGAAGCATTTCACAAATCATGATGTTGGGTTTATTTAATGCCAAGATTCATTACAAAATGTGTTCCACAAGACAAGTTTGACTCCCTATATACACAAAAGGGGCATTTGTCTATAAATTGAAATCAAACTTCCTAAGTTGTTATCAAAAGGTAATTAGTTATTTAGGGATCCTCACTTAAGTTGATAAACTTTTGGTGTTTGACAATTATTCTACATTTTTGTTACATGTTCCCTAGAAGGTTTATCCAATATGCTTCTCAATAGTATTCATTATTATTATCATTGTAGGGAGCAATTATAGTAGACCCATTTCTTATATATTTGTACTTAGTTACATTTGTGCATTAATTTACTTGTACATATAGTTTAGTTCAAGTTATGAAAAGAACAATTATGAAATTTTTAGGGATTTCATCTTTATATTTAGCATAAGCCTTCCCTTCAACCATCTCACAATTCGTCAATATAAAATTTGCTTAAAAATTTTTTTAAAAAGGGCTTGAAATTTCGTTTTGGGGTTTTTTTTTTTGTTAACTGCCTTTTGATAGCCATCATTACCACCATCAGCAGCACCAACTCGTCAACTCATGCTAACTCTTTTTTATCCGCATTGCCCCCATAGCAGACTTGAAGTGTCAATGCCTCTCTATTGAAGTTACCCATTGAAATTGGAACCAAAAGTGATGCACCATTGACCCTTGTGGCATCGTGCTTTGCTCGTTACCACAACTTTTGTCTTTACTGCAATTCGAAATGCATGTGCCAGTTTGTGAAAAAACTACGATAATTAATTTTGTAGAGCTTCAAGTTAGGTTTTTGCTTTTCTTTAAAAATTTTTGGAATTTATTTTGTAATTTCTTTTGGCTTTTCAAAATTCTAAATATCCTCTAGAATTTCAAAAAAAATATCCCTTAGTATTCCTATATGTCTTCTCCATACATCTCCATTTTAACAACCTTGTTTAGTTCATCCTAACATTTCTTAGTTTTAACCTTCATAATTCATCTATAACTCTTTGAAGTTGTTTACCTTCTCCATAACATGTTATTGTTTTTCTTCAATCTTCAGGCCATCCTTCCAAACCTAGTAATTGGAAGACTCCAATGCTAAGCAACCACTGGAAGGAATTCTAGGTTTTCAACCCCTGCTTTTGAGAAGTAAGACAATATTAATTACAATCTACAATGCTTATATTTAAAGACCCTTGAAAGATTCTTCTAGTCATTTTTAGGTAAATCATTTTTTTGACATTCCATTTAGTCACTTTTCTTATTGATTTGTCATAACTAAGTACTATGAAACCATTTGAGTCTATCTTAGATAGCTAGAGACTCCTTACTTTATCCTAAAGATCTTCATTCGAGCATTTGAGAGATTGAATGTCTACTTGATGTATAAGGTACATGTCCTTCCTAAATTTCAAATTATGTCGATATTTTTAACTCTTACTTTACAAATGCTAATTGAAATTGATCATGTAGTCATTGAATAGATGATTCATAATACAATTATATTTTTTATTACATTGATGTTGTGTGATTTCGTGGGGTGCTGGTATTGTTTTGTACATTGATGGCTACCAAGGTTTACAGTTCCACATTGATTATTACTTCGCCAATTGGAATTGTCTCATCTTTCTCCATTTCTTATGAATAAGGGTTTAGAACTTTCTCCATGCTTGCATTGGACCATTAAGAATCCTTGTTTATAGTTTCCTAAATAGTATTTGGGAAATTTTTTTCTTAAATATTTTCCATAATCCATTATTGCACCAAATCTTTCCAGATTCTAACATATAAAGCACGGCTTTTAGCAAGATTGACAAAAATGAATACTAGAGACACATGGAGCCTTGCTTAGTTTATTATCATAGCAGTGCTTTTAATGATTTGCTAACTACTAACATGATTGAATAAATGGCATACTTTTGGACCAAGTTGATTGGAAAGTGCTTTAATGAGATCCTCACTAGAGCTAAGAAATGTTTACTATTGAATGAAAAAATTGGATCCATTTGAGGAGCCTCATTTGAAAAACTACAATTATTCAAATATTGTACATCCAACATCAAATGTAACCCAATTTTAGTGAAAATCTTAGTATGACATGCTTACCTTCTTGCAATAGATTCAAAGTGCCAATTGTTTTCAATTCATATTCTTTCAAATTCAAAGTTTGGACATCAAACTAAAAATGTTCCCTATTAGTGTGAATTTGAAGGGAGCAACCTTTTTAGAGCCATCATCATAATCAAACAAAAAAATTAGAATATAAACACTAGAAACCTAAAAATGCAATGCACAAGAGTCACCCATCTAAAGCAATCTTAATGAAGAGGGGACCTAGAGCAACACAATGTCACATTATATGCTAGGCTAGTTACCTCTCTAATAACACGAAGATACACAGATGGTGTACTTTGAAAGGTGTTTGATAAAAGTGACTTTGCGATAATGAAAGAACAAAGTAAAGCCAAAATGGGAGTTTTTTGAAAGCATCAAAAGCATTTACTAAGTTTGGAAAAAAAAAGTTTTGTAATAAAGTAACCATATGTAAAATTAGTTCAAACACTAATGAAAATAAAATTTAGAGTATTGAATGAAATGACAAGTAAGACTAGAAATTTGACAAAACATTAAGCAATGAGGTGAAAAGGGATGACAAAGTGAAAAAATAGAACTTAGAAGGAATCAATAAATGTAAAGAAACAACATGGGGAAAGGAACAATTATGTAGCAAAGGTAGGAAAGAGATGACATATGATCATAGGTAAATTAACATGGTGTCTCATCGTTTAAACCTTTCTCTGCTCACAAGATTAATGCACTAACAAGTCATTATTTTAGACTTCTGTTACAATCAAAATAAGATCTCAATAAGACACGATAGAAGAATGGAAATTTTGTTCCTACAAAAATCATCAATTTTGAAGGATAGGCTTCCCATTTTATAAAAACTCAGGAACAATAGAACAAAATAAAGAAAGAAAAAAAATTAAAATTTGATTCTCGAAATCTATTTCCATATAGATTACTAAGAAACTACCATTTCAAATTTTAAAAATCTATTTTCAATAAGTTATTCACCAAATTTATGGTTAAAATAATTTCAAAATAATTTTTTAAAGAGTTATCATTTTGGATGAAAAGAAATGTGGTCGAAGCTATTGCTAAGTAGTTTTATTAAAAAGCTACTTTGTTGTTTCAAGCTAGCCAGGTTTGCAAGGCCTTTGTAGTTTTGATCATGGTCAACATGTCATGGATTTTGTCATTATGTTTTGGGTCAATGTGTTGCACATTGGGTAAGAGAATCGATAATATTTTAGCAATGTCCAATGTCTTATTTGGATAGTCATGTCAAATATTAAGTTGGTGGAGCCAGTGTGATGTTTGTGGTGCCACGTGTTAGATCATGTTCAATGTATCACAGAGTAGGTAGTTGCATAAGTTTTGCATTAATTTTCTAAGTTTGTTCACATGGCACATGATCATTACTACTGTTGGCCCAATCTAGCACATTGCTATGACCTAATGGGTCTGGGTGCAATCAATGGTTATGTAAAATCATGCATGGGATTTAGCTTAAATGACACATTCACTAATCTATTTCAATCTAGTGCAGTTCATGTAAGCATCGGGTGTAATTGAGTCAAGTCAACGATGAGCGATAGGGGCAACAACGATTGATGAAATAAATAAAAATGGGCTCAATGAGCCTTTTTTGTATCTTTAATCAATTAATGAAGTGAATTTTGATCATAAAATTGTGGATACATGTCTTGCTATTGTTTAGGCAATAAAAATCTTTATTAAAGTCCTTGCAAATTTCCTTGAAGTAGAAGAGTTTCATTTGCAATAAGTTACCTTCTCTAGATTAGTTCTCATAAATCTTTAATGTGTCAAGGTTTGGTCTCTATGACTCATCCATTATAATCAAAGCATCCTTATTTTCTTGTTAACCTTTCTAATGAAGAAGAAACTTTTGATAACTCTAGCATTTGGTTTGTTTAATATTGTCATCCATTACTCCTTCAATAATCTTGCCCTTTTTACCATGACAGGTTAGTAAGCACTTGGTAAGTAGTCACTCTTCACGTGTGTGATTTTTGACTCAAACAACTCACTAGAAATCATGTTTGATTCCTTGTGTGAGCTACCAAATTTGAGATATTGAAGGTATTGTTAATGTCATAATCATTTGGTAGCTACACAATGTACGCATTTGGTCCAGCCATTTTTGGGATTTGAAATAGATGGACAACTCTTACATTTAACTTCTACAAGGTTCATCGAGGAAACCATTCAGACTTTCTCCTAATCATTAAGAATTCTCCTTCTATGAATTCTTTAAGCTTTTGGTGTGCTTTGGCCAATTTGTTGTACTACTCATTACTAATATTTATTATTTCCTAAATATGCTGATGAGCGTACCTTATATGAAAACATTTATGTTTGTGCTTTAATGGGTAATAGGACTAGGTCAAATAGGTTAAAAGGATGATCTTCATTATTGGATTCAAAGGTGCTCAATCTTATGGACATATCGATGAAACTATTACAAGCTTTTTTTGCTTGTGGTAAAAGATGGTCTAAATTATTTATGTTTTGTCCTACCAAGCACCATAATTGATTTCCTAGGCTATGATTTATGAATTTGATTTGATCAAGAGCTAGTGGTGACATTCAAATGGGAATTTCAACTTTATTTACTAAAGATGCAAAAGAGTTTTACAAAAATATTAAGTGAAACAGACACTTTATTAGTGAAGGTGGTCTTGAGGAACTCATTAAACATGGGCATTTTGTCAAGTATAGTAAAGAGATTGAAGAATAAATATGCTCATGAACGTACCTTATATGCAAACGTTTATGTTTGTGCTTTAATGGTTAATAAGATTAGGTCAAATAGGTTAAAAAGATGATATTTATTATTGGATTCAAAATGGCTCAATCTTATAGACATATTGATGAAACTATTACAAGCTTTTTTGGCTTGTGGTAAAAGATGGCTTAAATTATTTATGTTTTGTTCTACCAAACACCATAATCGATTTCTCAGGCCATGATTTATGAACTTGATTTGATCAAGAGCTAGTAGTGACATTCAAATGGGAATGTCAACTTTATTTGCTAAAGATGCAAAAGAGTTTTACAAAAATACTAAGTGAAACAAACATCTTTATTAGTGGAGGTGGTCTTGAGGAACTCATTAAACATGGAAATTTTGTCAATTATAGTAAAACAATTGAAGAATAAATTCTTCGGATATCGCTTCATTGACTTTCACAAATGTTTTGTTAGTGGAAATGGTCCATTGAAAATTTGAGTTCCTAAAATGATCAGTAATTGGAGTTGTAATGATAATATAGCTATAAATGAATTTTCTTTAGAAGATTGTTAGGCCATGAAAACTCTTAACATCATGGATTGATTAAGGGTTTGTTAAGCATATATAACATTAATCTTGCAACTATAAAATGATACATCAACTTTTGGGGTTTGAAGCCTGAAAACATCACATGATGGGTAACAAATGTCCACATTTTTTGTTGGGTGGAGGTGATCTCCCTCAGCCTGGAACAAACCTTCTTTTAAGGTGTTCCAATTTATGTTCAATGGTACAATTAAAGTTCAAGATATCATTAAAGTAGACTATCACAAAATTTCCTACTTAGGATATTTGGGTTTTTTTTCTTATAATGTGCTATGTGTGTTAAAAATGGTGAAGGGTATGACCAACCACTCATATAATCTATCCTTTGTTTTGAAAGTAGTTTTTCATGCATCCTCTAACTCGATTCTATCTTAGCGCTTTCTACTTTTTAAATTTGTTTCGGAAAAAAAAGTGGCTGCATTTGTTTTGCCCAATAGTTCATCCAAGCAAGGAATGAGGATCCTATACTTTGCCTCATTTTGCTAACTCCCATACTATCAAAATGGATACTCCATGAACCATATTTCTTTAGGGCTTGTGTGGTAAGAACAACACATGGATTTTAAGTTTCTGAAAAGGATCATTTGTCTAGTAAGTCGTGTACTTGTTAGGCGAGTTCTTAATGTTTACAAGAATTCATCCAATAATGTGATAGATTATGTAAACTAGCACATAGGACAAGGTCTGCAGCATATTGATTGTCATGAATAAGTGGCAAACCTTGGAGTTCATTTGTAAAAATTTTAGGGAAGCTAAATAGAATGGATACTATAGTGGGAGGTTTTGTTATATAAGGTACTGTTATTGCTTAAATGAAAGTTCCATCGATAATTCTTTATCTACTTTACCATGGGACAAAAATAATATTAACTTGTTCGGGTTGTTTGGTGGTTTTTTATAGGTTGGACATGTTCTTTAGGTGTTGATGGGCATATGTTAAATTTCTAGTTGTGATGTGTAAACTTGTACGTGTTTGTTTTGCTAGGTATAATGGTATCATGGTCTTATAACCATGGTCATAATAAAATCATATTTCATATTATCCTATGAACAACATGACATAAAATATCTTCCAAATTGTTAGCCAAATTTAATTGGTATAGTTCATTTTTTCTTGTCGCACAGATATTTTGTAAATAAATGACAAAATGTATGGCTTTGGGTAGTGAATGATCCAAAGTCTAAGGCATGCTACACCATTTGTGGAAAATGCATTGATGTGACTACCACTTTCCATGATGACCTTACAAACTTTTCTCTAAGCTTGATAAAGATGTGAGAAATGGTGGTATGTTCATATCTTCACTTCCCTTTGGATTTGTGAATGGGCTTCTCATGACCATAATGGTCTCATGTTATCAATGTGTTCTCTCAATCTTCATTGGAGTGTTCATTTGCTAAGTAGGATTAGGAGGCATATTATTTGATTGCTTATTCTACATTGGTGTCTAATTCCCCATAATTATCATCCTCGATATAGCATACTTGTCATTTTTTGTATTGGGCAATCATTTGGCTTCACCTGTTACATCAAAACAAGATACCTTTCGGTGATTGGTTAATTAGTTCATTTGGTTTCACAATAAGTTTAAGGATAGCGAGGGTTTGTAGTCAGGTGGTTTGGTAAACTACTTGTGGAGCATCTCTGATTGGTTAGCTCAAGTTTGACATGGTTGGTGCTCTAACTTTTTTACTCGATAAATTTTTCTAAGTTTCATAGTCAATAGTAATCCTATAGGCCTCTTCTAAAGTGCAAATGTTTTGCATGAAATATTCCCTATACATATATCCTTAAGCCCAACTAAAAATCAAGAAAAGGTGGCCAAAGGGTTTTCATTAACACCACATTACAAATGTACTCATCAAATTGAGTAATATACTCATTATGTACTTTCCTTTTAGTTAGGCATGTCATTGGCCAAGTAAGTGATTCTTTTATAAGAGGCATATTTATTTTGATGACTAGTGATCCCTTTGTTGAGAATGGATTTCTATGTTTGTTATAAATAGTTGTGTTTATTTTGCCAGTGTGATTTATGCAAACCACTCCTTTTGTTTCTCATTAAGTTTAAATCATTGGAAGCAATGGTCCAAGGAAACTTTCCATTCTATGTGTTCATTATGGTTGATGATGCCTCCAAGGATGAGAATGTTACATTTTATGGGCTTCATATGTTTATTATTGTCATTTTCTTAGTATCAACCCAAGAATGATTTGTTGATTATAGGTGGCATACGAAAAGAGTGAATAGCAATATTAGGTTTGAACAGGTGGGGTCATTTAGAGCTTGTTGTAGTTTGATGATCCTAAAACCATATTTCTCTAGCTTGTCTTCCAGAGTTTGTAGTCATGTTAAAAGATCTTGGAGGGTCACTGGTGATTTGTTGACGTGTGGGTGCTCCATTTTATAAGTTCTACATCATATCATTTGTATAAATTGTGCCCTTTAGCAAAAAGAAAAAAATCTCCCTCATTTGAGCTTTGTCACTTTATTTTTTCAAAATTAGGAGCTAATGAATGAAAATTCAAAAGAATGTTTAGCTAAGTAATACTTTGCCATCAACATTGCAAACATTGGTATAATTGAGCTCTAAAGCAAGATTTGATGCTTAACTAGTGGTATAAACAATAATGAACATGTAGAGATTAGACTACTTTGATTAAGAATAAAACAAATGAGAATATAAAAATGTGAAACCTAGAATGGCAACAAACATGAGACAGCTATCCAATGCAACTTTAGTCATAAGGGAACCAAGAACAACACGAATTGCAATCCTTATGCCAAGCCTACTACCAATTTAATGGTTGAGAGAAATGGCATTTGAAAACGAGTTTGGCAAATAAAATTTTGTTATGTGGAATGAAAAATATAAATGTCAAATGGGTGTAGATTAAAAGCCTTGAGAAACAATAATAAGCATTACAAAAAAAGTAGTGTAATGAAGTAACTTGCATATAAAGTAGGCTTAAACAAAAAAAGATGGATTAAGAATAGCAAGGAAGGTGACAAAAGGTAGTAGCAGAAATCTAAGAAAACTTTAACTATCGAAGTGAAAAGGGACAATTAAGTGAAAGAAAATGATATAATAAAAGTGAATCAATGAGGTAAAATAAAAATCAATGTAGAGGAAACCATTACGCAGTGTCCCTTACAAGGGAATGTAGTTTGCTATAGGTGAAAAAACTTGTGCACTATCTCATCACTTAAGCCTTGCACTCTCCCACCCAATATTGAAGTTTAGATGATTTAGCATGATTGTGTTCTTATTGCAATTAAACGTAGACCTCAGCAACATAACAGAGAATTTGGAATTTTACACATGTAAGCATCATCTTTTTGAAATGGTATGCGTTCCATTTTATGGAGATCCTGTGCATAACAAAAAAGATTAAAAATAGAAAATTGATGCTAATTAGCTCATAAAAAAGCAATTTGAAAATCTACTATTTTTTTTCATAACATCTTTTTTCTAAAACATAGTTATCAAAGCTTTGGTCAATGCTATTGCAACATAGGTTTCTAAAATGTTGTTATTTTTGTTCAAAGTTTCCATCATCGGAATTGTTGCAAAAGTATCCTAGTCAAAAGTTGCATTTTCAATTTTTATTAGCCAGGTTCACATGGGCCATCAAATTATATTTGGGTTCTGGTTATGTAGGTTAGACTAGCAAATTGGCACACCATTGATGGTGTTGCAAGTTAGATCCAAGTATGTGTGTTGAGGATCTAGTTGTCAGATCGTGTGGTTTCAATGATGCCTTGGTCCAATTTGAGTTGATGTGTTGTGGATGAAGTGAGCATGTCAATGTGACATCGATATTGTCGTAGATCAAATAATGTTTAATGCATAATAGAGTGCAATGGTTGGTAAGCATAAGATTGGTATATCCAATTTCAACTGGAGGTCCCACAAATTGTTCCACTTTTAAGTTGGTCCTCATGGGTAAGCACATGGTAGCTAATCTAAGAGTGTTTGTAAGTCATACGAGCTCATGATCGAGATTAGAATCTGATGGCTTGTTCATTGATTTTTTTTCGGAAAACATATTACATGTATGTTATTAAGTCTAATAGGCCAGTGGTGGGTAACAAACAAAGGCATCTATGGAAATAGGTCATTTTTTGCATCCTTTTCACCTTCTTTGAATGAAATTTGATCTTGTAATATAATTTGAAGCAATAACTTAACTCTACACATAAATAAAAGAAATTGAAACCCCAAAAGTGCCAACAAAGGTTTGATTGTATTCTAGGCATCAAAAATGCTAAGTCATGACCATACTAAGAATCTTATGAAGAGAGACTACTTTGATTGTCCCACAAGAATTATAGCTCCTAGAAAAAAAGTGTGTGCTATGGTCTAAAGATCTTACTTTGCATTTTTTAAAAGTTTAGTAGATTGTTTATGATAATAACTAATGGTCCCCAATAATTAAACTTGTAATAGCAATAGCAATCTCATTCTTGGCAAGTGCAAACAAGAAAAGAACATTGGTAGCATTGAAAAAATACCAAAAGTATTTTATTTATTTTTGTTTCTATGCAAGTGAACCATTGCATAGCATGTTGAGAAAGCATCACATGCCATTTTCAAAACGTAAACAAACAACCTCACCTTGATTGTTTTTGTCATTATTCTAGTGCACAACCTCTTTTAGTTTTTGCTATTTGGAGCAAGCCTATGTTGTTCTCTTACAATGTGAAATCCAAACTTTCTTGAGACATTGTGGGTTAGACTCAACCTTCATAAAAATGGCTACTATTGTAACTGAAACCCAATCAAGTAATAATTCTAAAAAACAACTCCCTTTACTCAAAGCATAATGCATAAGATACTATAAAATGTGGGTCAAGTGTAGAAAAAATGAAAAATTAAAAAAAAAGCTTCCCACAAACTTTGTTGATGGATGAGGTCGATGAGGAAATTATGTACAACAATGTATTTTGCTTTTTCAACAAAAATAAGTAGTTGCAAGATTTTGAAGTTGGCAAGGGTTTTAAATAGTTAAATGTGATAAACCTAATTTAATGAAGGTATTGTAGTATTTAATTACATTAAGAAATTTTATGCAGCACTAATTCAAAACTTTTTTATTTAACTCTACTTATAAAAACTCTAGAATAGTTTTACTTCCTTAGAATTAAGTTAATCCCTTGCAAATGTGAATTTATCATTAAACTTTTAGAGATAGGCTTAAAACTAACTTAAGAATGTCTACAAATGTTCACTTGCGGCTATGCAAATTTATCATCTATCTAATGGTCATAATTGATTGATGAAGTAGTTGCAAGGATTTCTATTATTCTCGCTATATGGAAAACATTGCAAGTTTAGTGGAAGCCCAGCTAGATTGACTATTATTTAATGAAGGCTTTGTGTTCATGGTAGAATCATTTCAAATCATTATTTGAGTTATTTATTTTTTATTTGTTTTCATTATTTCTTCTCAATAATAGTTTGTTTGTAAATTTTAGAAACGATTTTAAATGATCAAAATAATTGTTATATAGAAAAAGTCATTCATGCTAATATTTCAAAAAGCCAGCATTCCCTTACTTTTATAGCAAGTATAGTCCTTTGAATGGTTGTCATATGGGTTGTGTCAATTGTATTTCTTAAAGCAAGGCCATTCTCTTGAATTGTTTTGGTGAATAGTTTCCAATATCTATTAACGTTGTGGATTGTCCTCCTTTATTTCTTTAGAAACATTATGCAATATGGAAAAAAGCTTTCAAAGTATTTTTAAAAGGTAAACTATAATTTGTTTAATTTCTTGGTCCATCTTAGGAATTTTCTTGATGATAGGTGTGATAAGCCATGTATAATTATTGAAGTTAATGCAAGAGGACAAAATCTTTTGCACTTTTATTTGTCACATTACAATGGGATAAAAGTCTACAACTATTCTTCTGTTATGAAAAAATGCGATTTATGTAACTTATATGGAGATAAATTGTTTCAAGTCACTATTTTATGCTAAAAGAGAAGAATAAGCAAAAGAAATATAAAAGGAAAGCAACATCACGTGCACTTGAACTTAATTTATTGATCAATGGTGCAAAGTTTAGTTGTTATCTTAATGATTTATCACTTGTTGAATATGATGAGAATTTATCCAAATGAATTAATTAATTAGTAAATTAACATATGAAGATAATATATATTATGCTAATTTAACATTAAAAAGCAGCAAGCATGAACAACATATCCAAAAGCTATAAGAGGCATGAAATTTTTTAAGTAATAAATTAGTTTAAGTGGCTACATATTCATATATCTATTTCCTAAATGACTTACAAAACCAGTAGTTTTGCTATGAAAAAAATTATTTTTCTGTAATTATTCATTAATTCTTTCAATTGATCGATTATTTGGTTAAGAAAAGAATAATTTTTTATTTTAAAATATTTAGGGTCCAATTAAAAAAAAATTTTCTAGGTGATTGATCATTTCATTAAAATATATATTGTTAGATAATTTGACTTTTTGAACCTATCTTATAAGGATAATATGTAAAAACTTGCTATTAAACACAATTTTAGCATTACTATTACAATCAAACAAACAAGGTGTAGATTATTTATAAGAACTTCAACTATAATGTTGATATTAATGATGAATAGTTCATCCTTATCAATATCAACCATTAAGGATAAGTTTCTAAAGCTAGCTACAATTTCAACTAAGATAAAAAAATTTGGTATGTAGAAAAACCCTATTATGGGCAAGCCATTACACATTATCCACAACACTAGAAATCCCTAGATAGTGGGTAAGTAATTTAATGAAATCATATCTTTAGATGACTATAGTGGACTATCAACCCCTAAACTAAAACAAACGTAAAAGTTGGTTGATTATGTAATTCTATGTCATCTTAAGGATTAGTCATTTTTTAGTTATTCCTTTATATGGGCAAGAAAAGGCAATGGAATATGGGTTTGGAAAAGATTAAGTATGGTTCTGATTAATGAGGAAGAGGTAGAACTAATTTCAACATTTATAATTCATCACCTCATAACATTTGGATCAAGTCATGTGCCTCTTCTACTAAATGTCATCAAAATTTAACCTTCATCTCCCAAACAATTTAAATTTTACATCAAGTTTTTTAAATCACGCTACATTTTCATAAACAATGGAGAATAATTTCAGTTATTCTTTAAACTACTTTGGGAAGAAGGCCCTATCTTTAAAATAAAATGGACATAAAATATAGCTTAATGATTGAAAAAAAATCAATATTTACAAAAACCTTTGATCGTATCAAAGTAGATAAGGATGTGGTGCCACAAATAAGTAATTCTTCAAGGAAAAGGATATGTGGAACAGGTTGTATCTTATTAATCCTTATTATTCACAAAATTTTGAAAGAGTGACATTTTATTGGAAATAGAAAGAAGGAATGAGATGGCTAACAAAAGGAGAAAGAAATACAACATTCTTTTGTACAATAATGACAAAGTGAAGAAATAAAGAAAGAGGTCAAAATAATGATAATTGTAATCAACCCCTTCCAAAATCCTTTCTAAGTCTACTTTGGTAATTGAAGGTGAAAATATGTTTAACTACATCATTTCCTTATTAACAAAAGCAAACAAACAATAGAATAATGGAAGATATCACCAAGGAAGAAATAAAGAGATAACTTTTAATATGAATTTAGGCAACACTCTTGGCCCAAAAGGTTTTAATGGATACTTCTTGACAAATTATTTGGATTCAATTTGGAATGTATTGAATTTAAGTAAAGAAGTTTTATAATATGTCTAATTCTTTGTAGGATTTTAGGCCCAAACATTATATATATTCTTAAATCCCATAACCTGGAAATCTTTCTTTATTTCTAACTAAATATTCTTAAAAAATGATGAAAATAATATTTACAAAGGTCATTATTGATTAAATATAACAAAGTTTTAATATGCTAATTTTTTTAAAGAAAACCAATTTTATAAATATAGATATATTGAATACAAGATATTATTGACTTAGTAATTAGTATATTCTCTTAACAATAAAAATAAAGTGGCAATTTTACAACATTTTAGGGAAATTTCTTTGCAAGACACTCTCCAAGAAAAATGTTAATAACAAGCTTATTAAGGTGATCACATATTACCCTTACAATACATGGATATCAATCATCATAATGGATCACCAAGTAACTTTTCTCAGCCTTCAATCAGTCTAGTCTTAATTTGGGTAATCGTCTATCTTCCTTTCTTTTCATCTCATTCATGGAGTTGTTGAAAAGAAGCACTAATAATGATTTTGCTTAAAACACATTATATTATATGGACAACATAGATCATTTATATCTATCACTATTCTAGCTGGTTCATAAAACATAATTATCATTACTAGAGCACATAAGAAAACAATTATTAATCTAAGTTTCTATATCTCTTCAAGCACCCTACATGATTCTTAAATATAAAAATTAAAACAGATGACATCTATGGAAAAAAAGAGTATATCCTAGGGAAATCAAACTTGCAAGAGATCAAGATTGCATTAAATAAACCTTCCTTTGGCTTATTTGTGCAAAACACCATATATAGATCAGAAGTAAGTAGCTCACTTTCAAAATTTGATTGATAAATTTAAAAATAAGTTTCTTTAGGTGGAAAAGAAGTTGTTATCTATCAAGGGTGGACTCATTCTCATCAAGCATGCAATTTTCTCAATTCCATTATATATTGTAATAATAAGTAAACTCCCAACATAGTTTTGTAATAAATTAAAAACATACTGAATTGACTTTTGCGGGGATTTTTGAAGAAAATCTTAAGAATCTCTAAGCCTCTTGGAATAAAATTCGTTTCCCATTAGACAAAAACAGCCTTGGTATTTTGAAAATCAACAAAATGATGAAAATTTTTATAAAAAACTAAATTGGAAGATACCAACAATAGTTAGTTGTCTAACTACATGTTAATAAAATACTAATCCTTAGATACTTCAACAATGAAATCCAACGCATGGGCTAACATGCAAAGGATGAAACCTTTGATTAAAAAGAATGCAAATTGGTCTAACTCAATTAATTTGTTATACATTGTCTCTTTCTTATAATATGTAGTTTAGTTGTCATTTCATCAAGGTTTATTAGAGATCAAAAAAGCTAAGTCTAAAAGGTAGACCACACTTATCAAGCACCAAATGCCCTTTAAAGATGTTAATGTTAACATGGATGATATTCAATAACCTATGCCATTACCAAATAACCTAATATAATTAAACTTTCAACCTTCTTGAATGTGCCAACAATGTTGAAATGAAGATTCAATACATTATGCTTTTTTATTATAAAGAAGCTAAATAAACATGGGTTACATTAGAAAACAATGTAAACGTTTTGCAACTAGATACCTATAAAATCATGGAATGAATTATATCATGCAACAAGTAAGGTAATATGAAATCTATAATAGAGAGGGCAAAATCACACTACCAACTTTAATATCATTGAATATTCAAAAAGGTAACCTAGCTATGAACTTTGACTAATTAAATAAAATGGTAACAAATGTTATATGTAACATTTAAGAGAATTGTTGATTCATAATAAGTTGTTTTTCAAATCATTAAAACTTTGTAGGAAGATGTCAAACAAATGATTTTGGAAATCATATATTAATTGGCAAGAACAAAAGAAACAATAGTGAAAGCAATTAGGTGGTTCTCTTAATTGAATATCTCAATGTAGTCAAACACCATTGGTGAGAAGTTGTGTCAAATGTAGTGCTATTGTAGTTGAAATGTTTAGTAACAATTTAGAGGTAATGAGTTTAGGTTTTTCTTAAATAAACTATGTAATAGCTAAAGTCAAGGTATTAGCCATAACTAGAGGTATTCAATTACAAAAAAAATTCAAAATTAACAATTTATACATTTTTAGTGGATTTTTGTGTGCCATTGAATATATTCCAAGATAGAGAAAATATACAATGGGAGTTAGCAAATGGCATGATGCAAGTTTGGAAACTAGTTTGCTAAACATAAAGTTTAGCTTATTATATAAATAAATAAATAATGTGGCTATACTCTTGCTAAGAAGACAACAACAAAAAGTTCAACTTATATAAGGAAAGAACATCAATTCTAGATAAATACAAATTTTTTACTAATATAGTATAGCTCCCATATATTTTGTGATTATAGAGGACATGACATTTAAAATATGGAGTAATTTTAATATTACATGGGCTTGGAATTAAGATATTTGAGATTTTTTCCTATTTTTTATAATACAAATACTATTTTCATGAGATAGGTACTTCTACTTTTCAAAGTTTCTATTTATGTGCATAAAAAATCATAACATAAAAATAGTTGAATAGCAATGTTTGGTGAGCACTGTTAATCTTACTTTGTTATTTCCACAGTACAACTATAATAACTAACAGATAAAGAAAGTGTGCAACACAGTAAATACTATCAAAATATATTTTTGTTATGATTTAATACTACTTTAAATCATAACATTATGTAAGGAAAAACTAGCTATCGTCATGACATACTATATGCGGAAGCTCAGACAAGTTTGAAGTTTGCCAAAAAAATTGCAAACAAAGGGCTAATATGCTCTATGTCAATTACATTATCATCCATTTACACTTGGTCATCTGTAATGCTCCTCATCTTATGATGTAATTTTATTATGAAAATTGTTAGATTAATATAAAAAAGTGAACTATACAAAATATTATTTAAATTCTAATCAAAAAATGCCAACGAAATGAATGAAAATTATTTCTAGATACTTAAAAGTGAGATAGCCAATTTATGTTGTATTAGGTGATATCACTTTTAACTGGAAATCCCAAACATGAAGAATAATGACATATTATATAAAAATGATGAACAAAGATGTGACTTAGGTTACCAAATTCATGTTTCTTGTTAAAAGGTTTGTTATGACTAACGTAGTACTTGAGCCATTTTGTGAGGTGGTTTACCTCAAACAAATATAATGCCCAATGATTTATGAGATTTAAGACTCAAGGGACTAAGGACAAGGACAAATATTGTTAATGTAGGTTGCATAGAAGGAACTTCTATAATAAGAATTTATGATGGAAGGTAATAATGAAAAGGATGACAATAATAGTGGAGATAAATTCAAATCATAATTTAGTATCAAATAATCACTTGAAATACCTATATAGCAAACTAAGATTGTGCACTCATTTAGATAAAGAAATCATTATTTCTACAAATATAATGACAATATTTAAAATAATCTTTCTGTTTATTCAATCATAAACCATTAAGTAGATTGCAATTTTAAACCTAAATTCAAAAGAAAAACTGACTAAACTACCATATCGAGTGGGTAAAATCTTACCAAAAGTCAATTGTTTTTTTTCAAAGTTTATTTTGAGTTATTGAAATAATGATTTTTTGATTCAAAATCACTAATTGTTGCATTGCCACATATGACTTTTCTTCCTTCATTCTTAACATTTTCTTACAACCCACATTATGGCTTACAATTATTGTATTTTGAATGCAAGCATGTTGTAAGCACATTTGTTATATGTTTTTCAGATTATTCTTGAGCAATAGCGTTTAAGTAACACCACAGATGGCCTCACTATTATCTAAATGTCAACATTATTATGCTTTGTATTGGCGAAATAGCTCCCATAACAGTAAAAGTATCAAGCAGAATAGTCTCCTCTGCCTCAAAACTAATAATTAACATAGCAAAACATGACCTTTCTAAAACATATCCACTTGAGTTTATTTATCTTAAGCTTAGTTTAATTAAAGAATTTAAAGAAAAGTAAGGTGAATTTGGCTTACTCCAAAAAATGTTTTTTCCCATGATTTCAAATATAACACTAAGCATAATGTAGTTTTGCCTATTTATATGAATTGATTTTGATGAAACAATTAGTCACATCTTCAAAATAAAAGTTAAACTTAATGAAATATCCTAAGAGTATAAATACCTAAAGTACGAAATTTTTTAGTTCGGTTAACAAACATAAGAAAAGTTGTATTACAAGATTAATAATAATAACAATAATCAATTCTTAGTTTTTTTTTCATTTGTAGTATTTATTTTTTTTGTAATGGTTTGTGTATAAGAAATTTTTGATACATAAAGGTTAGCATTTTGGCACATGGATTCATATTATTAACATGTCGAAAACCTTTATTAACATGGGCTTTCTAATGTGTTGTAGATTGTTATCCAAGACGCTATCTTTAAAATTTTGGGTGCAAGCAAGCAATTAGAAACGAACACAAAGACTGTCCCTTGTTCCTTTTCATTTATGCTTTATCCACCCTTTTTTTTTATAAAAATGGTATAAAAGCAAGATCGAAATCGAGTAGCTGGATTTCTATTTGACCTTTTTCTTATATTCTTGTTCTCATATATAACTTTAATAAAAAATTTGACATGCTTTTATGTATAATATATATGTACATTAATATTTTAATATTAAATTATCATTGATAAACTACATGTGTTGTTGTTTTTATTTTTTTCATTAGAATTTTTTATTATTATTTATTTTATTCAATATGTGTGCACATTTTGAGACAAATTGTACACAATATTTTGATGTTTTGTGAGAAATTATACATCGAAGAAAATTTGGTATCAGTTTTGTTTGGTGAAACATATTTTCTATAACATTTTGTTGATATGGTGCTACAATAATATTTGTAATATCATTTTATTTTTTTTATCTTATTTATTTTCTTAAACTTTTTAATTTTTCTTTTTATTTTATTTATAACTACATTTAAATTATTTTTTATATATTATACAATTTTAGTGCTACATATTTTTAATAAATCATATAATTTTTTTCAATTTTATATTGTCATAATTTAATAAAAAAAGCCTTTTCTAGTTTTATGCAAATTTTTTTGTTGTTGTTTCCATCACAATGTTGATTTGTTGGATGTTTCATTGTAACAATAATCATTTTTTCTTTGCTTAATAAATTCATTTATATTAGCACATTAATAGAAATGCCTAATTACAAAAACAATTATAAAATAGATATGGAAATAGATCAAATTCTAGAAGGATGTAAATTAAATATCTTAATATAAATACCAAATAAAAACAATTAAAATTAAAATGTTGTAAGACAAGAAAATGTCAAATTGCCATGAAATAGACGTACCTCAATTTTAGAACATGTATAATATATTAAAAAATATTTAGGCAATTAAATCAAGACAAATTTGTCAATATTAAAAAAACAAAAGAATTACTAAATAAAATCCATTAAAATTGACTTAAATAGTTACAGCAAAATGCATTATAAATGATGACAATTTTTGCTAGTAAATGTAATGGTTTCAAACTTATTAATGTAAATTATTTGAAACAATTAAAAGATATGTGGCTGTTGAAATAATTTATATCTAAAAGTTTAAACATTATGTTCGATACATTAGATGGTTTCAACAAAAATTCAATAAAAAAAAAACTAACATAAGTAAAATAAAATAAAAGAATTAAAGAAATTGTATAAAAAATAAATATTACAAAACTTTAAGAAAAATGATTAATAGAAATTTTTCAAAAGATTTAAAATAATGCCTACTAAATGTGATGAAAATTATTTGATTATTTACAATTTAAATTTATTTTTATTTTATAAAAACAATAAAAAAAATTTTAGAATGTAATTTTTTTTGTGAACAACATTTACATTATGTCAATAAAATAATACACTAAAATATAGCTTTATATCAGTAATATTGAAATTAGTTTCTAGTAAGTTTTACGAAATATGAATAGTAAAAATACAAAATTAATTAATATATTATACATGTTGTGAAACAATAATTTTTCTTTACATATAAATATCAAATATTAATACATTACTGGCCATCATAAAGATTTTGTGTTTCGGCAAGTGTCATGAATGACATTTTACAAATAAAAAAGTCATAGATGTTAAAGCAATGTGCCACTTAAAAATAATTATTTAAAAATACAATCTCAAAAGCTTGTAAAAAATGCAAAAACACACATAAAAATATATCATGAACGTTAAAAAATACTATAAGTAAATATAATATAAAAAATTTCAAAAAAACAATAAAAAAATAAAAAAATATGATCATTTATTTAAAAAATTTAATTTTTTAATTATATAAACCAAAAACAAAAACAATTTTAAAACAAAAGTTTTGATATTAAATATTTAAGTTAAAATTCTTTAATGATTTACAACATTTAGATTGTTTGACCCAAAAAAATACTTAAAAAATTAAATATGTGAAAACAAATGCTATAGCATAAATTAAATAATTCAAAGCTTTATGAAATCATTTTAGTTAAAAAAAAAATATAACAAAAGTTTAAATTATGTCAATTTTTGAGACAAAATAATATTGAAAGGATTTGCATTGTATGAAAAAGTTCTAAAAATAAGATTATTTTATATATAAATAAGATAAAGAAATAAGAATAATATTTCAACAGAGAGTTTTTCTATTACTGCAATATAATAAATAAGCTATTACTATAAAAAAAATTAAATATTTCAAAATTTTCGTAATTTATAGAGTAGTGGACTCAATTAAACTTGATAAATTTAAAAAAAAAATAAAAAATGACAAAACATAATTATATAAATATTTTTAAAACATTCAATATATTTACAAGACACATCATAATGTTGCACAATAGGGAAATAAAAAAGTCTTACTAATCAAAATAAAAGTTAATAAGCATATAAAAATATAAATATATTAGAAACTATTTATAACTTACTTTTCAAAGTTATCCTAAAAAAATGTGAACAAAAATTTAAAGTTAACAAACTTAATTTATAGTAAAATAGTTTAAAAACAGTATATAATAGCTAAAAAATTAGTCGACATATGAAACAGATAGGTACAATCAAGTCATATGTATTGAAGCTTAAGAAAGACTTAAGATCTTCTTAAAATGCCTTTTCACATCAATATTTAATAATTTTTTTTTGATACAGGTGGCTTAAAAGATTCTTGAGTATATTAATTATTTTATTTTTTTAATTTCACAATGAGATAAAAAAATTCATACAATATATCTTAATAATTAATATTTTAAAATAAATGAAAATAATTGAAAATAATATATTAGAAAAAAATATTTATAATTTTCTTATGAATAAAGAGTACTCGATAGTTTAAAGATTTATTACAAAATAACATAAAAATATTACACCAATAATTATTGCGTAAAATTCTCATGACAAAAAATAGAGAAAAAGAAGCCAAAAAATCAAGGAAAATTTCAAATAAAAAATCATAGAAGTTATAATATAAATTTAATATTTTTGTGCACAAAAATAATTGAAATTAACAAACAAAATTTAAAATCTAAAGTATTAACTTAATAAAAAAATTTTGAAAAAACAATAAAACATGCATTCGATATTAAGAGAATTCATTTAGTGACACAATTACAAAAGCATATTTCTAGAAACACTTTTCAAAAATAATTACAATTGATAAGCTAACTACGTATTTGAAATCTTAGTTTGCATTACAAACATTTTAACTAAAAGCAATTATAACAATTTAGACCAAATGAACTAACAAGCATACCACTGTATGCAAATGCATAAATGATAAAAATAGTAACAAAACAAAATATCTTGAGAGGTTTCAAGCCTATTAATCAATAGAAACATTTTTCAAAAAAATATTGAAATTAATAATTCTTTTTGAAGTACGTATTTATAACCAAAAAAATATTAAGCAGAAAATAAAATTATTTTTATTGAAAAAAATATAGAAAATCATGATGTAAATGATTTAATGAATTATTTCAAATTTTTTATTTTATTTCTACTTGACGTCAACCAAAAACATTTTTAATAAAATATGCTTGATAAAAGTTTTAAAAATAATGTGATAAGAGAAGTAATGAAATAAGATAAAGGAAATCATTAATGAAAAACTTTGTACAGTAAAAAAGATAATTATCACATAGAATAAGTTTTGTGATAGTTAAAAATGGATAAAAGACATATAAATTATAAAATTATTATCACAATAAAATATTAAAATATTCAAAACATTGTCTCAAAAAATTAAATAATTAATTATTTTAAAATACAAAAGAGTATAAACTATCTATAACAAAATAAAATGTACCTAATTACAAAAATAAAATAAATGATTACAAAAACTTAATAGTAATCTCTGATACTTGAGTAACATAATTAAAATAAATCCTCTTTATGATATCAATTTATTGAATATTCATATGTAGCAAAAATGTATTTTAAAATGAATAAAAAAATGAAATGAAAAAATTATTAAAAATTTTTTAGGCTTGTAATTTGTCAACTCATTTAATATTTTAAGAATAGGTGATTTCTTAATTAAAATTAAAATTTGAACAAAAAATTGACAAAATAAATTCTTTGAATATCTACAAATCTATGTTTTTCTAAGACTTATGCATAATTAACTAATTATAAGTATAAATTATTTAATAAATATAAATTAGATAATGTAAATAATGTGTTTAAAATTTTCAAAGCTATATAAGATAATTAAGAACAAGATGTTTTTGTATGATTTGATTATTGACTCTCTTAGTGGAACATATCTCACCTTCGATAACTCCATCTCACAAGTGAAGTTTGAATCTCTCAAACTGATTTGAGCAAATACACTTTGTTTACAAAAACAAAAGCACACAAAAAAAAATTATTTTATAATTTTTCATACTCTATAGCTTCATGAACATCTTTATTTATATAGATCTTAAATGTTCATGAGTAATTTTTTTAAAAAAATTATTAAAATAAAAAAGTGGAAAACATAATTGAACTAATCAGTTTTAACACTACCAATGCATTTTTGAGTGGCAATAATGACAAGTGATGAATTATTGGGCAACACAATGACAGAACGAGAGTCATGATAGAGCTATTGATCTTATTTTCAAGTAACTATTGGTCATATAGAACATCACTGGTTGGTGCGACTAGTTGTTTGGTACTTGACTTTCTAGGACGTCCTTGGTGACTGGTCAACATGTGTTGAGCATGGGTCAAACAATGTTCTCAGGGCAATCAAGGTCATGTGGGTCCACGAGTCAGCTTGGGTTGTCACAATAGCTATTGATTAAAAATATTTAAATTTTTAAAAGAAATTGGGTGACATTTAAATGAAAAACTTATTGCAAAAACATATTTGGACTTGTGTTTTGAAATACAAATGTAACAAAATAATAATCAAAATTATTTTTAGAAAAAAATTTTAAATGTTCAAAGGAATTAGTACAATAATATAATAAAGTATTATTTTATAAAACTTTTTCCATAGTCTAATATATTAAAAAAATAATATCAATAATTTGACTTGATGATATTATGTGGTAAAGAAATATTCCAAAAAATAATTAAACCATGAAATAAATAATTTTAATAAGTATTTAAATATTCATAAATTGTTAAAATTTGTTCAATAAAAACATTACAAGAAATATTAAAATGCATAAAATTAGTGAGATAATAAAAAAATCCTTTGACATTGAAAATTAATTGGATTGCACATCAAATTAAACTTCTATAAAATATAAGGAGTATTGTAAATTATGTTTTAGGATAGATTTGTTTTTTAAATGAGTTTTAGTAATTTTTCATTATAATTAAAAAACTCAAATGATTAAAATGAATTATGAAACATTAAATATGATAATGTTAAAAATATAAATATGGATTAGTAACAAAATACTTTGTTAATGATCAAAGATAGACAAACTTCAATTAATATGTATAAAATTTCAAAAAAAATACAAACATAAAAGAAAATAGGAATGCTAAATATTGAAATTAGATTTCATTGTAAGGTAAAAAAAGTTGTCCAAAAACATATGGTTGTTTTGCTCATGTTTAACCATTCTTATGATAGATATAGAGAAGGCATGTGATTACACAAATTAGCCCTTCCAATGGTCTACCTTGCATAAGATTAGATTTTTAGAGATGTGTTATGAATAACATGTGCAAGAATAATTCACCCAAAAAATAATAAACAAAGAATATTTAAATTTTAATAATTAGACATAATTTAAGCCACAAAAATATTTCTTAACAAGATATTAAAAAAAAGTAAACTTTAAAGATATAAAATAGAATACCATAACAAAATCTTTACAACAAAAAATCTAATGTATAGTTATGTTTAACTAGAATATAAAATATAATTTGAATAAATAACAAAAAATTATCTTGATCAATTAGTCATGAATTAGTCATTATCCAACAAACACAAAAAATTAGTAGAATGATTAAGAAGTATAAGATTTTCATTAATAAAAATTTATTTTTTGCATTAATAAAATTATTTTCTAGCTTTTTAAAAAATAATTTAGCACAAAAGAAAAATTAATAATTAATTTACGAAATTATAATTTGTATTATAAATAAAATATTAAAATTTAATTTTTATATTTGATCTTTTAAAAAGGTATTTGATAATAGATCCAAAAACACAAAATTTTTTATAATAAAAAATTATTAAAATGTAAAAACTAATAATATAAGATTTTAAATAAAAGTAAATATTCAAAACATTATGTATAACACTAGTAGAATGTATATTCAAAATATAAACTTATTCAATTCTATATTGTAATTAACTAAAAAAATAAACAATAAAAAGGTCAATTACGTGATATAAACTTTTAGTTTTTTAAATGTTTTTGTGTATTCATGCCAATTATAGAGAAATTACCTTGGTAAAAGAAGGCATAAAAGACACCAAAAATTTAAAATCATAGAAATAATGACTCAATTAAATAATTTAGTAAAAACGTATAAATAGTTTAAAAAAAGTTTTTTTAAACATCAAGATATTGATTAATATATTTACACAATTTGAGAATACAAAAGACTAAAAATTCTTAAAATTAAGAACATAAAAGATTATCTATTTTTACAAGAAAACATAATTATAGCAGGATAACAACATTAAATAACTATTTATAAAAATAAAACTTAAATATTTAAGAAATAAAATGATTGAAAAATGCAAAACTTTTAACACGATGCATAAATAATATATAAAAAATGAGTTCACTAATATAGATGAAAATATTAGAAATAAATTTTGAATTTTAAAAATTATTTATAAAGTTTATTAAAAATTATTATATTAGTAAAATTTCAATTGGTATATTTGATATGAAAGTTTTATCAATTTGATGAGTAGATTATGTAATTAAAAAATACTATGCAAAACCCTAAAAAGTACCCCAATTTTGCTGTTGGCTAGGTTGGGGATAACTTAACAAAACACTCTGCTCTTATGCAAGGCCACTAAGTGGTACCTCAATCAATTGTGCTACATTTTCAATAGTGGCCATATACAAAATATGTCAACAAAAAGAGAGCAATCAATATAATGTATAGAATTATTACAACATTTTAAGAAATAATATAAAAAAATTAATATAATTCATAAAAAACATAATAACGCCCAATAACTAAATACTATGAAATGATGTTGCCAAGTGAATCTATGAAACTTCAAAGTTATGAAAATGTTGATGATGCAAGTAAAACACTAAATATAATGGTAATCAAGAAAACAAAGTTAAGGTTGATACTATATTGAAAAACACAACCAACTTCTTTGTTCTAACTTTACATGTAACATTACTTAGTAATAGATTCATTATCATCTATTAAAAAATAAATCGTATTTATATGAATAAAAAGAATATAAATAAATTAAAAAATTTAAATAGTTAAAATCTCATTCTTAAAGGAATCAAATTGATTGTCATGCTTTTAGGATAATTATCATACTCCAATAAACCTAAGATCCTTCTTGGCGATATCTATTATATTCAGACTATTTGCATGCAATGTCTATGCAATCTATGCATTTTTGCATATCTGATTGTATAATATTTATATGAGGAATACATTATAACAGAGGATTTGATAAATCTGCCCAAGAAATCTCTTTAACTCGAGAAAATATTGTATGATGTAAGTGTGTAGCATATAATAAGTTGAACGATAAGCTCAAGATTGTTATCATGAATGATTGATAAGCATGAAAAGAAGGCCAATAAAAAAAATACCAAAAATATTAACAATTGTAACAAGTGCACAATTCCTCAAATAAAACCATGTATAAGTCCATATCATAAAGGCACATTTTTAATAATGAATTGATAAAACAGGAATCGACCTATATGTTATTTGCAAAATTTATTAAACTTGTACAACTATGTTGTATACTCTTACGATAATGCATATTTCAACTCAATTAATTTGATTGTACTGGTATGACTTTGAGATCATATAAGTACACATAAGTTAGCTCACTTATAATTAATGTGATACTACAAACTTTACATCAGATACTTAATGTACTTACTTTAAGCCCAATCCAATCTTTTCATGGCAATATTGTATGTAACATATGAGATTACTTTGTATGAATCTCTAGTGTTACGCACTTTAACACACTTCTCTAGTAGTGATTTAGTGTGAAGTATGATAAGAATATGAATATAGTACAAATGATGCAAATCTCTCAAGGTTACATTTGCATATGCTTCATTTAATGCCATGCATATAGATTGTATCATAAGATAGTTGAAAGGAAAAAATGTGAAAAGCATAGGAAATATGCAATTTCACTGCTTTTGGAAATTATGATAGTTGATCAATTTAATAAATGAAATCAACATAATAAATATCTATATGTATATAACATGTGTGAAATGCATGTTTTATGGTCTCCCAAATATAATGTTCATGAGTAATATAATATAGCCATATTTTTCATATAAACATAATCAAAAGATTTTTATAATTCTGACTAAAATGAAGTGCTAGTGCACCAAGTGTTAAAGAAATGACTCCTTGACGTACATCTTGGGTCATGCTTTATTAAATCTATAACAAGTTATTGACTTATTTTCATAAGTGAATTACACCATGGACACTTCATCAAGGTTTTCAAATTAATAATCAATATTTCACTTTGAGGTGAATGATTCAAATGTCACTAAAAAAATTGTTAATAAAAATATCTTTTATCAAAAAAATGTTGCATAATCAAGTGTTCAATAGTTAGTACTATTTCTGTTTCATTCAAGCAACTTTATTTTTGTATACAAACTTAATAATTATTAAAAAAATGTGTATCATTAAAGGGTCAAATTATTAAAATTATCAAGCATGAGTAATTATAAATAAGAAAATTAGTTTTTGAAAAAAGATAGTTGATGTTTTTATAATTAAATTAAAAGTATTATAACGTTAAGTGCATCATGAAATATGGAAAACTAAATAAAAAATGTCATCATTATTCCAAACTGTTTAGAATAATTAAATATTTACTAAGCATAATAAGAATTTCTTAAGGGAAAAAACATTGCATTAGAAACACAAAAACTAAAATTAATAAGAATACACAAATTATTAAGATATTAGAATGCTAAATATAATGAAAGTTATGTACAAAACTTATTTATTTGATAATGTTCTCAAGGTGTATTGTGCAACAAATTTGCTAAATGAGATCATGAACTTAATAAAACAATCTACATTTTAAGAGCTGAAGTGCATACAACTTGTGTGGGCATGCTTTATATGGGTACAATACGCCTTTTAAAGAATTATAAATGCTAGTGGTGGAGATAAAGAAATACTTAAGCATACATGAGCATGCTTTTTCTTTTATGCACCTAGATAACAAGGAGCATTTTGTAGATCAAAATATTGTGTACATTATGTATATGATTTTTGGTGGTGTATCACATTATTGTTGTAACCTTTTTTTATCCATTTCATAAAAGAAATTAGCCTTGACTTAATTATCAAGATAATTTCATTAATAATTTCTAAAGTAATTTTTAAGTTAGGGAATTATAATGGATCATCAAATGTTGCATGTAATGATTGAAACATTTGAAAGAATCAAGAAATAAGAAAGATAAATATATACTAAGGAAAAGCACTAATAAAATATTATGTGGTCTTCCCAACAAAACTATGAACTTCATCAGTCCTTGTGTTCCCATGCTTAAGCCTATCACTACTTAACATATCCTTCATAAGTAGAGAAATTTTTTCAATTGCTATTTACATAGGCTAAAAAATAAAGTCCTCACCACATTTTCATGAGCTTAAATATTACCCTCTTTACTTTTTTGTTACAAGAACTTACCTTCATTACATTTCTATAGGGTCAAACATAACTCTAACAAACCACAAAACTAAGCTAAAAAAGAGTTCTTCCTTTCTTGAAACAAAGCATTAGATTGTTCTCTTAATCCATGCTAAAAGGAAAAAAAATATAAGAATTATAAACCTAAAATATGGGAAAATAATAAAATGTATCCTTTTTGAGATATGAAATAATAAGTCATAACATGATCATTGAATCACTATTACAAAAGAATGTTTAATAATTATTATGTGATGAATGTTGTGAAATATCTCTTTTAAGCCCTTCCAAAATGGGCATCTAAGAAATTCGAAGAAAACAATTATTACAAAGGTGAAGTAATGCTAAAGGCAAAAAAAGTACATAGCAAGTAAAGGAAAATAATTTTGTTTTTCAAATTTTAACAACTAATATTAAATTTTAAGGTAAAGTTTTAAACTATAAGAATTTTATTTTAGTTTAAGTGGTATTCGTTATTGTAGAAAGTCTATTATTTCACCCTTAGAATCAGATTCTTACCTCTATGTTTCCATAATATTTACATCAAAGTTTATGCATAATGAAATAATTTCTTAACTAATTATTAAGCTAAATGTTTCACCTCTCTATTGGTCCATTCACCTTATGAGATAATCCATTAATGTATGATAAAATAAAATTTTATTAGGTTCTAATATAGAGCCCATAATATTAAAGATTCTTGATAAATTTTTAAAAAATATTAAATGATATTATGTACTAATAAGGGTTAGGTTGCATGTGTAGCATGGTATAATAATTCAAAGATTAGCCTCCAAATTTGTAACATGAATTATTTAGTAGAGAAGATGGCAACACTTTAAGATAAGCATAAAGTTTTACTGAGTAGTTTTATCACATTTCATACAAATAAATAAAAGATTTAAGACAAACCAATGTAGTGTAGTCTAATTAGAGAAAAAGGAATCTAATATTAGATTATCACTTAAAAAATAAAAAATATTGAAAGAGCATATTTTTTAGTAATGATGGCTTGTAGTTTCCTTCGGAGTTAACAAGTAGAGTAGTAAAGATGGAAAAGGGCAATGATGTAGATGTTTGGGTTAGTGACGAATCTTTGTTAAAAAGATAACATGATAGTAGGCTTGGACATGGAGCCTCATTGAGGAGGGTGGTGGTTTAGTGGCTGGATCAGGAGTTTTGAAAAGGTGGGTGAAGAGTTACCGATATTTGTAAAAGTAAAAATTTATTTGGTCGGTTGCTCTCTTGGTGAAACATTTCTCACCATCGATTCTTTTCTCTCACAAGGGAAAGTTCGAATCTCCCCAACTATAGTTGGGCATGCACTTATTGCTTACAAAGGTGGAATCATGAAAATAGAGAAATTTTATTCATTAATAACCATAGTATAATAGGACAACCTATGTTATTCATAGATGGAAGAGAACCCAAAGAATGAAAAACAAAATAAAAAATAGTAAAATGTACCTTTGGAGAATATCAAAAGCATCAAAAAAAGAAAAGATAATCTTAAAGTTAAATCACCTTAGAATTTAAAAGTGATCCTTAGAATTTCATGTCATTAAATCTTAATAGGTTAAACATATTAAATATAAAATATATGGGAAAAGATAATTTTATTATTAAATCAATTGAGAATCTAAAAATATCATTAGAATTTTATGACATTAACCACAAGTTGTTCAACCACGTTAAATATAAAGCATGAAAAAAATTTTGAAAGAAAAAGTTCTTTAGTCATCAAACATGATGATCAAATGTTCATGATGGTATGACCAGTATGTCAATTGTGGATAAGATGGATGATGATGATCGACAGTGGCTAGTGAATGTTAGCTAATAAGAAACCAAGTGATGCTGGGTAAGCTGGGAACAACAAGAAATTTAGATATGATGGGCACCTAGGTGATGATAGGGATCTAGGTATTAGAGATCAAAAGCAAAATGATAAGGAAATGACGAATGAATAATTATAGAAACCAAAACATGTCCAAGAAGTGACATCTATGATGATATATCAAAACATGATTAGACAAATAGAGCAAAAATAATAGAGTTAATCATAGGAAAAACTAAAGTATTGTACTTGACTCGTAGTTGACATTAATGACTAATCAAAATAAGAGTTAGCTTCAGTATAGCATTGAGTTCGAATGGGTCCAATGTAATGCCATTGAGTCTATGTTTTTGAGCTAAGACAAGATGCTCCTGCAACATCCTCCCTAGATAAGAGAGAGATGACATGATAATATCTGGGTTATGGGTATAGAAGTGCTCCAAAAGCATGGCATTGTATAATATAAGTCATAAAAAGTAAGAAAAGAGTTTGCAATTAGAGAATGTACCTAGCAATGAACTAAAAAATATATAATTACACAATCTTTGGTTATAACTGTCATACAATCTAAAATGTTTTTGACATTTTCCATATGTACTCTGTGGTCTCATGTAATGGTAGGAATGAATTTGCTCAACATAAGAGAATTAAACTCAAATGACTTGTTGGTATTAGAGGTAGTACCTTAAATGAGAATAAATCCATAACATTAAAGGTCACAATCTTATATTCTACTAACAAATCTAGTACAAGCACATTACTTCGTAGTTTTTGAAAATCTTAAAACGCCTAGCTCCATCTGCTTTTCATTTTTTGCAAGCTCTAAATGGGAACTATTATAACCTAACTCTTATTATAACATAATTTTCTACATAAAATGTCTTAACTTTTTTATAAGTATCTATTAGTTTCTTATATCTTTTCTTAGATAAGGTTTTTTATATATTATTTTTTGTAATAAAAACATATAAGAAGCAATGAGAAAAGTTGAAGTCGAAGTATGAAACACTACTAGTGAGGGAATAAGATCAATCCAAAACCGATGCTTATTACTATGATGAATTGCGAATGGCCTTAGAACAATACTATGATTAATAGAATTATTGTATACAAATTTTCCTTATACTGGTAGGTTCTCACAAAGCTTAGGTGATTTCCCTATCAAGAAACAAAGAAAATTTTTAGCTTTGTTCTTTGTTAATGTCATAAGATCTTGAAAAAATAACCAGTAAATCTTACATCTCAGTTTGATACTATGGTCATTGGAACACCACGTAGTTTAATTACTTCAATGAAAAAAATCATAGTAACATGGGTTGCGTTTCAGCTCTTATATCAAAAGATAAGTTAAGCCATTTTAGAGAAATAATCGACGAACAGAAGGATAAAGTCATGCCATGATGATGTATTACGTACTCTAAATATAAACTCCATATTTATGTACTCTAATAACTTGTCAGGTATGGGCAGTGCAATGTAAAGTCCTTGGCCAACACTTGAAGTTTTTTTAGATATTTGTATAGAACATTGGCTTACAATAGATGCAAAGTAATGTAGGATTCAAACAAATAAAATCTCTTTAAACCATCTTTATAAGTCTTATCTATTCAAAAATGATTAGTCCTCTAAGAAGTATTTCCTAAATAAAAAATGTTTTCTTGATGAATTTGTGATACATAACCTTTTATTCTTATTTAGGTAACCATCATTTAAGCCAAAATCTCTAGATACAATGTTTGGACTTTATTTGATTTCTTTATAATTTTTTCGAAGTTAATATAATAAAGATATTGGTTCCTAATTTAGTAAAATTTTAAACCTTTATAGAAAAAAGATTAGTAAGTGAACACATTTTTATAAAATGCACCAAATTTTTTATTTTTTAAGCCAGCTTGTGTTTGATAACAAATGTATAACTAAGGTCTCGTTGGGTTTTTAGGAACCATAGCACCTTATGGTCAGAGTAAAAGACAAATTCTTTGAAAAACAAGTATTATTTTCAATGACTTAAAGTAAAGTATGACATATAGTTTCTTTTGTTACATAGAACACTTATTTTTAGCATCACTAAGTTTGTCGTTTAAAAAGGCGATAAGATATTTATCTTGACAAAGAACACCACTTATCCTTACTTTTGGTCCATTACATACAATCTCAAAAGTAATAAAAAAATCAAGCAGTGGTTGAATAGGTGCCATAGTCATAGTCTCTTTCAGCTTTTTAAAAGTTCAGTCTACATCTTTGGTGAAAGTAAGTTTACCAGACTAAAAGCAATTAGTAATTAATGCGATGAGAGTACTAACTTGAAAATCATTGATAGAAATGGCCATAATGTGAAAGCTTATAAAGTCATAAATTTCTTTTTTAGTAGGCCCCTCATGTATATCTTGATTTTGTTAGTGTCTGTAGACAACCCTTTAGAAGAAACTATGTATCAAAAGAAGATAACCCTAGTCATGAAGAATTCACATTTATTTAGATCGTTAAATAAGTCTTTCTTTTATAGAGTACAACATAATTTGTTCGAACAAACAAGTTATAGATGAAAATATCATCAAAATAAAGAATGATAAATTACCTTAAGTATGGTCATAAAACTTAGGTCATCAATCTCATGAATTTACTTAGTGTGAGTTATAACCCAAATGGAATCACATACAATTCATACAAACCAACTTTAGCCTTAAATACTATCTTTCATTCATCTAACATTATAATGGTTAATTAAGGTTAACCACTTTTTAACTTTATTTTAGAAAAGATGGTGGCACTTAGCATATCATTTCAGAGGTCATCTAAATAGAAAATAAGAAAGATATATTTTAATCACAATGATTAAATTTATCACTTCATTATCAGCATACATCCTTGATGTTCCATCCCTTTTCTTAACTAAAGGTATAGGGATAGCATAGAGACTTGTACTTTCTTGGATAAATCTCTTTTTAAGTAGGTTTTCTACTTAATAAGCTAACATAGTTTGATTCTCTTGGCTTTATCTATAATAATCAAGGTTGGGTAAGCTCACTTTGGGAGCTAGACTGATCATTAGTTTTAGGTACTACATGTGTCGTAGAGTGTTAAGTAAATCATTCAGAAATATATCAAAAAGATCATTTAAAAAGCCAAACATAATAGGTGGTGAGTCTAGTATCATTGTCGCTAAGTTCTTAATTATTAAAAACTAACCTAAGTCTCCTTAATCAATGGTCTTCTTAACTTGAGGTAGTGTGATCCAGCTCAAATTCCTTGTCTTTTCTTTTTTCTACACATGGGCTTAAGGTTTTTTGTAGATTTATTCGGGTTAAGTGACTGGGATTTTTGATGAGGTGGAGAAGGGTATAATGTGATGGCCTTTCCTTCATAAATAAAAGGACTCATGTTAATCTTATCCTTCAGATTCGTATCAAAATAAGAAGCTTTGGTTTTCCTAGAATAAGATTGCTTGAATAAATATGATATTGAATTAAATATCATCACTAAATGTTTCCAATTTTAAGATACATAATATCATTACCTAATAGGTATTTAAGTTTATCTATTCCTGACAAAGTAGAGATTTGGGTGTTTTAGAAGACAAACTCTTATTGCTTATTAGCATATTGCATTGATGCAACTACTAATATTGATGATCATCCTACATGGCTATTCCTAAATTTTTGCACTAGTGCTAAAGATGTTGGTGCACCTCTAGTCATCTTATAGTTATGGGGTTATAAAGGTGCACCTAACCAATATGTCAACTACATTTTCTATATTTTCCAGTTCTTGCATTGCATTCTTATTAGACATTATATTTTCTTGTTCTTTTGTCTCTTCTTGTTCATTATTACTATATAAGTATACAACCATGGCTCTCTTTGAGCAATTGATGGCAACATGTTACTTTCATGGCCCTTAAAATAGAAGATTCTAGATTGGGTAATTTGGAACATAATGGCTTTGCTTGAAGGAGGGTGCAAAGACGTGGATGATAATGTAGGCATAAGAGATTTAGAAACTATGATAAAGGAGGATAGATGAAGTGCAAGTATAACTAGGTTTAGTAAGCGATAGAGGTGTGAGCCTTTAAACGGATTAGAAGGCCATTTCTCTTAAAATAGGTTGTTCTATTTTTTTTCATATTTCTACTTTTATGATAAATATTCACTAAGGTAATAACATTTTCAAATTATGCTCAGCAAATATGTATTTCTTTAAACCTAACCTAAAATATGAGAGTACTACATATTTTGACTCATTTATATCACTTTGAAGTTTATAATCCTCAATGTTAATAATGTACTCTTTAATAGATCTACCACCTCAAAAAAATGTTTGTCATTTATCTAACAATTCAATATTATAAGTAAATAGAAGAAACTTATTGTATAAACTATTCTTAATATTTCTTCAAGTTTGTGATACATCCTCATAATTATTAACATATTACCACTCTAAGTTTCTACAAGTTTGTATAGTATCATTTAGTTCAGTCTAAATAAATTAATATTTTCTCTTTTAAATTATTTTGTGCTAGTTGAAGTAATCATCTAAACCAGTCTAACAGTTAATATAATACTTAAGATTAGAATTATCATTAAAAGTTGGTGCATCTAGTTTTATATTTAGGATATGCACTTTCTCTCTTTTGAATCCTCCTAAGTATTTCTTCTTTACTAGGCATATTTAGATCATCATTTAACATTGACACATCAAAAGGTTCATTTCAGCTTCTATTGTTATAATTTGTATTATGGATACCTTGGGGAGATTCATCAAAAGGATCACCATATCATCAATAGTTTTGATGTCTCTTATGGCTTTTTTACTTGATTATTAGATGTGGTACTTCTTCCCTTATTATCTCTTTATCTTCTAAGTCTTGGTTCACATTATTGGATTAAGAGAATTTTTCTAAGCATCTAGGTGAATTGGGCTATTGATTAGGATAGTTTTAGTATCTCATGTTGGATTAAGTTTTATCTTTAACTTTAGTTTGATATTTGGAAAGACCTACTAGTCCTTGTGGTCATATAAAGGTTTGACACATGAGGATATCAAGAAGGGAGAATAATGAGCTATGTTCTCTTTTTTGGTATATTAGTTTGATTTAAAATAATTTACAAAGGCAAAGTAACAACAACTAATGACTACCAAAGGTGAGATTACATGTATTTACAAAAAAATGACGAGTGATCATGGTCTCACTATTACTGAACCACCTCAAACATAGAACTATATTTTTCTCAAGAAAGATGATACAGAGTCATATCAATGCTTTTTTACTCTCTCTCAAGACAATTTATCCAAAATGAATTACAATGTTCATTAATGGAGATACTAAGGAAATTTTTTTGAAGAAAAAACTTATTAGTAAATTTTATTATGGTCTATGTTTGAGCCTATAATATAGAAATTCTTAATAGGTTATTAGAAACTATTAAAGGATACCATACACTAATTAAGGTTATGCAATGTGTGAGATATTTTATAATTATTTAAATATTAGCCTCTAAATTTGCAATATAGATTATTAAATAGAGTATGTGATAACACATTAAGAATTAAGTATAAATTTTTGCTAAGTAGTTTATCATATCAAATTTCACTCAAATAAAATAAAAAAGTTAAGAAAAACTTTATTTAGAGTACTTTAATAGATGAAAGAGCAACCTCTACTTTAGATTATCACTTAGTAAATAAAAGCCACAGAAAGAGAGCATTTTCTTTGGTGATGGTGGCTTATATTTCCTTTGGAGTTATCTTGTAAAATGTCGAAGATGGAAAAGTGTGATAAGTTGGAGGTTTGGCTTAGTGGGATGATAATGTGGTAACAAGATGGTTGGCTTAGATCTTCAGCTTTGTTAAGGATGGTAATAGTTTGGTGATTTGGCGAAAAAATTAAAAAATTGGATGAAGACTAATGGGTGTTTACAAAAAAGTGAATTTGTTTTGTTGTTAGCACTTCTAGTACAAGTTTTCTCACCTTTGATCCTTATCTCTCAAAAGAAAGAGAAAGCTATAATCTCTTTACCTTCAGTTGGAAACACATACTCTTTGCTCACAAAGTTGGAAGCACACAAATAAAAGAAATTTCTTTCATTAATGATGACATTACAAAGAGAGATCCTCACTTATAGTTGAAGGAGACCCTAATGTATGAAAAAAAAAACAAAAGAAAAATACACCTTTGGAAAATTTCATAATCATGGAAAAAAGAGTTACAATTTTTTTGTTTGATCATATTTAATACAAAATTTAAAAATGTATGAAAAAATCTATGAAAAAAGAAAAATAATGCAATCATACAATATGATGATTTGACATCAATGATGATGTGACTAGGATGCCAGAGTGAAGAACACGGATGACGACATTTGATGATGATCAATGGGTTGAAGTTAACGAGTAGCTAAAAGATTATAAGAGGTTTAGAAGCTGCAGGTGGCCTGGTGATGGTGGGTAGCCATGTGGTGTTAGGTAATTAGGTTGCAGTAATTAGGGGTAGTAGATGATCAGGTGATGAAAGACAGCTATCGATAGTGAATGATGCACAGGAACTAACATCGATGATGACATATTTTATTATAGAATTTTTTTGGATGAAGAAAGCAAAAATAGTAGTGTTAATGATAGGGAAAAATATATCACTATAGTGAACACTTATGGTTCATGAAGATGATTAATCAAAAAGATTTAAGTCAGGCATGGCTTCAAGTTTTAATGAGATTGGTGCCAGTCCAATGAATGTGTGTTTGTGAGCTTACACATGATGCTCCTACATATCCATTCCCTTCAACTTCTACTTCCTAAATTCAACAAATTATCCAATTTTAATTTCCTTTTAGGTTTTGATAAAAACTTTGCATTAGCTCAATTTTAATTTCCTTGTTGAAATATGGCAACAAATTGAACTTAAAATTCCTATTAAATGGTTTGTTTGTCATCTTAAAGATAGTGAAGTTGATGATAAACTTTGTTCATTCAATTAGATTTAAACCTTGAATGATCTAATGTGCATTAGATTGAACTTTAGGTTATTGATCTTTTAACTTGTTTAATGGTCCTTCAAGAAATCTCCAACTTAGAATTTCACCAATGTTTTTCATTTGTAGCATCACTTAGTGGCTCATTACCAATAATACATTAGTTAGATAATTAATAATATGATCAAAAGGAACATGAAGTATAGATTCTTTTAGTAATTTTTATTTACAAAGTTCATTTTGTACTAATTCCTTTTTTGAAGATATTTTTTGGGAACAAATCATTAATTTTTGTAGATGGTCTATTTCAATGAATATGAATATATTTTTTTGCTTAAAATTTAACATTTTCACGTATAAAAATTCAAGTTCACCTTAAGCACCTTACATATGAGTCATTTCACTATTGTTGGAATTTAAATCTTCCATCTAAATATAGCAAATAGTCATATTTTCAATTCTAAGAATGCCTAAAATGAATGACAAGTGTATGCTTAATATTTAATAAAAAGTAATTTATCCATTACATAAGTGCTCCCTAGAACAAAAAAAACCTCAAAAATAGACTTATGGTGCCCTTTGGGTTGTTAGTAATCTTCCACACCCTTTAACTTATTTGATGTCATTCATATGACTTTTGTAAGCTCTACTCAAGAAACATTTGGCACCATCAGATAAGAATAATCACTCGTAAGTTTATATTTTCCGAAATAAAAATATTGCACTAGGTATACCATATTCACAAATATAATCTACTTAAATAGTTTGGCATGGTAAAGTCATATTTAGCCTCTTAAGCACATCATGTAGAAACCACTTACATTTTTTTGATACCATATCAAAGATGAGAAAGTATTAAAAAATAAAATGGTCCTTAATGGCATAAGCTTCCATAAAATATACCTATAACACTACTAGTACAAAAGGTACTCAACAGGGGGCAAGAGAAATAAACATGTGAATTTTTTAAAAAAATTACACATTAGTTACCAAACATTTTTTCAATATTAATGAAAAATTAATAAAAAGCTACAACAATTAATACATAAGGAAAAAATATTTAGATTGAAAGGTGTATCAAAAAAGTTTTTTTTTTTGGCTCTTACCAAATGGGCCAACAACTACAGGAAGTCAATTCAACTTAGCATACATAATCCTTTCACTTCTGTCATTGTTAGTGAAGAAGCCATTGCATCACGTGCCTTTTCTTTGGAATAAAGGCATAACCTCTTTTCTTGAGGTACGTGTGGGCTTGGACACTACTATCTTTATGAGATTTTAACAAGGCTCAAAACCAACCTAATGTTGGATGATATGCTACATCTATTGTTAGCTTGTAAATAATTGAAACATTTTGGTTCAAGCAATATAATGGAATAAGAGCCTACTCAATGATTCAATTAATTCAAAATTGGAAACCATAAGATCACTGGACAAGTAAGAACTTTTTCAAAAGCCAAAGACTTAAATTAATCATAGACATGATGGATATTAACTTAAAAGATAAGCGATTTTAATAACCTACACCCAAAATAATGATGTTGGTGGAGAAGAGGCAAAATGATTTGTGACTACAACTAAGATAATTTTCATGCTAGTTTACCTTTACTCTTCTTTAAGTTCTCCCATAAGCCTAAGCTTATATTATCTAAATTTTAAAAACTCACTTAAACAAATTTAATAAAAAATATTTTGTGTTTGTTATTATCAAAGAAAGTACTACAACTAGGATTTAATAGAATAATATCTACTATATCACTCCCCTTAGGTGAAAAAGAGCTCAACTTTATGGAGTGATAATAAAATCTTTAATATTACATTAACATCTCTAACTTCAAGAGGTGTTGCTCCTCTTTAGTAATCCAACTATTATCAGAGACTTGATGGACCTATCAACCTACAAAAAATCTTTATTATGCATGATTCAATGTTAAGATTGGTTGATCATCTAAGCCTGGCTCCACTTGATCTCAAAGCTCACAAGATGTGTCTAGATGTATTGTTGTGGTAATTTTACTTAGCAATGATGGTGAAGGCTAAAAAGGCTCACTAGGTATTAGGCATAGTTTTTTATAAGATACAAGTTATTGAGTATCAAAGGTAGCTCTGATTTTATAATTTTATGTAAATAAAAATATAAATGTTGATACTTATTCTTTATATAATTGTAAATGCTCTAGTATTATAGGCTTTAAATATTTTAAGGGTTCCAAGTAGACTCTCAAACCTAACACAAAACATTATATAATCACTTTCAACAAATTTTCTAAATTGTTAATGAGTATTTTCTTGTTATTTATATATTAAATTATTTAAATTAATTTATTTTATGCTAATTTATGTAATAACAACATGTGATTCATAGAAGACACAACAAACTAAGTACTAAATGATAAGGTACAAGAATAAAATCAATTGAACTCTAACAATGATTTTATGGACTGAAATTTATTGTTCTTTTAATTGAATAATTTTTAATGAAATAAGTAGAATGTTATAAAAGATTCTAGGTTTCAATGTGTTCCATTACTAAGCTACAAAAAAAATTGCCTAAACTTCGATTGACTACTTCTATTTGCCCCACTATTTTTAGGATAATAAGTCCATAAAAGCTTAAGTTTTTATTGCATTAGGCACAAAAGTATTTTTCAAAAGTAGTAAGAAAATTTGGCACCATGCTTTAAGATAATTATATGACAAAAGCCATGTAGTTTGACAATTGCATCAAGAAATCACATCGTAATATGGGAGCTATTTGATGAGTTATGGTAATGTATAAAATGAGCCATTTTAGAAAACTTATCAATATGATTATGGAACCATTATTTCTAAAGATTTTCAAAAATCCTAATACTAAGTCCAATCTTATGGGTTTCCATGCTCATTGTGCCATAGGTAATGGTGTATATTCAGTTTGACCATAATTACCTAATTTAGTTGTGACACATGTTCAATGTTGGGAATCTATCAAAGCAACATTTGTTTGGGTAATCTTGACCCATGTAATCAAATAGTCACACCTCTTATCATTTTCACTCGAACAAAATATCCAGCGAGACCTCTAGTTTGTATTTGTTGGATAAGAAAATCACTAATAGATGTGTGGGGTATGAAAAGTCAAGAAACATAAAGAAACCATCTTTCAAATAATAATCATCAAAAACTTTATTAGATTAGGTATTAACTTCATGATAATTATGACATATATCTAAGCAATCACTATATAAATTCTAGATGAGTGTGACTATAATTACACAAGTATAGAAGCATCACGTTGGATGTGTTTTATGCTAAACTTTAGGGCAAAATGGTTTCATAAGTTTGTTCAACTAAGACACTCCATAAAAACATGAATTTGGAAATCCCTATATGTGCAAAAAGGCTATTTGTTTATCAATTTAAAATTCAATTTCCTCAAGTAATTAGCAAATGGAAATTAATAACCTGGTGCCTCCACATTAGTAAGTAATTTTTGGAGGGATGGCAAGTACTCTTTTATTTTGGCTTATGAATTAGGGAATTACTTGTAAGCATGTATGATGCTGAATTGATAGTGAATTGTATCCATCCATGTCTATTTGGTTCCATGTATGAAAATATTGAGAATAATTTTTTTTATATGATTTATTGTTAGGAGCAAGCTACAAAACAATTTTTATTGAAGTAATAACCACTTATGTTTCTAGCCCAGACAGGCTTTGATGTGTAGACCTTCTAGCAAAGCCTTGCATTACATGCATCCTTAAAATATTTCAATTTCTTAACAACTTACCCATTGTGTTCCTAGAGGAACCTAATTTATTTCTAGTTGGCCAACTTTTGCTTACTCACTTAATCATTATTTCCCTATAGCAAATTATTTGTCATAGTTTTTGCTATATTGATAATCTTGTTGATCTTTTAAAATGTATCATTAAAGTATAAAGTCGCATTAATTGGAGGAAATGAGTAATAATTATTAACTCCCATTAAGAGTAATTTCTTCTTGAAAATATTGTTCGTCTTGTAGTGGAAGTAAACCACCTATTTCTTAGCTTTAAAAAACTTGCTTTCAAGTTAAGGGATTGGAAGGTAGCATCTTTTGAATCTTAAGAGTTCCTAGATGATGCTCTCAAGCTTGTGTTTGATGTTTTTAAATATAATAAGAAGTCCTTTCATACATTAACCTACAAACTTGATGTGCTCTTAGGCTTAGAGAAAAATATCTCAATAGTTTTAAAAGACTATTTGTCACCTCTTCAGAAGAAGATAACGCTATCTACAAAGCACAAATGGGAGTTTTGTTGACGAGCTCATTGGAGAGCGTCGTGATTCACTTTTCCTTGTATATGTAGATTGTTTAACCCTCTTCTTATCCTTGAATAACAATGTGAAAAAGAAATGGGGAGAAAGGGTTACCTTGCTTTAGCTAATGAGATAATTGGAAGAAATCATTTCTTTTCTCATTGATAATGACTAACAGACATCTTATATTATAAATACTCATCACTAGTTTAATAAATTAACTATTGAAGTTAAACATGTGTAGTATGTGTTTAACAAAACTTGAAGATATACTACTGAGTACTTTCCTTAAGTTTAGCTTAATAATAGAATTATTACCTTGGATCATGTGATTTAAATCATTAAGTAGTTCTAATGCAAGTAAGATATTTTTAGTGAATTCTTCTTAATAAAAGCTAATTGCACTATTGAGATGATAGTGAGTGGGAAACACTATAAGCTTACTGTAAAAACTTAGTATTTTTTTGAAGAAACTATAGAAACGAATTATTCTAAAATCTTTGAATGATGTACTACAATAAATCATTGGATGGAAGATTATATTAGTGCTAGTGAATTGTTACGTGATGGGTTATTGACAAGAAAAGACAATGGTAGCATCATAAAGGTCATCTTGAATTATGGTCAAGCAATACTTGGAAATGAAATCATTAAAACCATCCAATCCATGTGAACTTAAAGAATCCATGCAAAAAAATAAATTGTTATATTTCCTCCTTGCTAGCATGCTGAACAAACATCATTGTACTATTTAGTGAGTCTAAGCATAACAAAGCAAAGCACTTATTTTGTAGGGACAAGTTAGAGATGAAGTAATCCACGTTATATTTCATAATTAAATCCTCCGCTGAGACAGAACTCCCACTTGAATCTTTAATTCTCTATGTATAAAGATATCCTGGTTCATTTGATAGTGAAAATTGCACCAAGTGAAAGCTTTGAATAATCTATAGTAGTTTTCGAAATGATTTCATGTGGACCATTACTTCTAAATTGTGATATGATTGTTGGACTTAACTTGTGGATTAAATGTCGACCATGCAATTGCAAAATTAAGTGTTTGAATTACCGATTAAATCATAACTTAAAATAGGTAAATGAGTTTGCAACCATTTGATTGCAAAATTGTATGATCAAACAGCTCACATCATTCACTAAATTTGAAAGTTAGCAATGTAGAAAAAGTGTTATATTTTAGTCAAACATGATGTACTTGCTTCTCTTTTTGGTCATTATAAGACATCTTATGTTCTTTGGAAGTTAGAGATGTTAGCTACCCTTGGGTTTTTTTAGGATTTAGTCCGATGTGTTAATAGTAACATCATTAATTGAATTATGGATATATGGTGTTGTGCCTTGATTCAATGTACTTTAATCCATGTTCAAGAGTGATGCCACTATCTTATTGTAGTAGTGAACATGTTCAATACTATTGCCCTAGAATAAACATTTGTTATATTAATTAGGTTAGTTAATTCAGTTCGAATTTTTTTTATTTTTTAGATTTAATTAATAATTTTGAAAGATAGGAAAATGTTTCTTATGATTATCAGCATATGATGAAAAATGATATTAAAAACAAAATATTTTCAAATATAGATAATTTAAATTTTAATTCCATTTTTTAGCTTGCATGTGTTATTAAAATAACCTTAGCATTGTAATAAAAAATAAAAATAAAATTTAAAAAATTAAATTCAAAATGTAACACTTGATGTTTACCAATCCAATTAAGATGATCTTCATGTAATTTTATTTTTGCTCCTCTTTTTCTTTTGATTTCGTTCTTGAAAAACCTTATTAACTCTTTAACGTCTAAAACTTCACTCCACAAAATATGTTATTAACACATCAAGTTTGTTATCATCAAACTAAGCACCATGGCTAGTTGTGGCTAGTTGTAAGCAACATAACATCATGCTTGCAAAAGTTCTTGATGTGTCATCGAAGCTCCACTTCATTGCTTGTTTAGATTAAAAATATTCATGCTTTATGACTTTGTTAAACATCACTTATTTGGGTTATTCTCATCCAAATCTTTTTGATCCTCCATGAGCTCATGGGAATAGAAATGTTCATCATTTCCTAACATAGAAAAATGAAACCTTTAAAAAATAAACATGCTAGATTATCAACAATTAATGTAACTACTTATTCTTAATAAAGAGATTCAATTGTACATGCACACTTAATTATATATATATATATGTTATCATTTTGCCTTATCCTCACTCTTAAATGTTCTTACACGATCATGTCAAATGTTTTTTTTATAAAAGCCATGAGTGTTACAAAAATTAAAAGAATCATATCATCATATCTAGAAATCACTCTTCTAAACCCTGATGTATAGCTATCTTATGTGGAAATAGGTATTATAAGAGTAAAATTCCTAGTTCTTTTTTCACATATCACTTAAAAAATTTGAAAGTATGTGTGGCATAAAATCTAATAGTAAATCGAATAGTTGAAATTTTATTTTCCTATCCAAAACATGTAGATCCAAACCTAGCAATTCAATTCAAATTATTCAGCTGATCAAATGTTTGAAAACAAATCCTTGTTTTTCTGAAGCACAGATTTATTCCCAATCATTCAATCCCATTATTTTTATGATCGTATGGTCTAAATTTCCTCCACCTTTCAAATTTGTATAAAATTTGAATTTATTTAATTGATTATGAAACTTATGCGATGTAATGGTCTAAGTTAAAATTAGTCTTGTAGGACACATTTACAATTATTTGATCAAGCATTGCTTTAATTTCGAAGTCAATAATAAAATCAATCATGTGGCTATCATTTACCTTGACTCAATGATGTTATTTTTGATCTAACGATCCATATGAAAATTAATGATGGCACTCTAATTTATTATGATATATTTTAGACCCTAAAGGATGTAATTATATCAGATGGATCATAACAGCTTTTTTATAAACATTGCTGAGATAGCCAACCCATTATTTGGTATAAAGGACTATATTTGAATAGTTGTTATCAAATCAGAGATGCTCGACCCATAGCAGCAAATTGGGAAGTTCGGTTACTACTTTTAGTTATTGTATTATGTTTATTTATTGTTCATTTTTTAACAAAAAAAATATTGGTGAACACTTTATGAATTTTTTTAGGCTTGAAAATTAATGTCTTTTTTGTAGATGCTCAACATTATTTCCATTTGTTGTATCCTTTAGTCTTTGAGCTCCAACACTCCATTTAGCTTGAATCAATAAAGCTTATATTCATTTATTTATTAATTTATCTAAGCAAAGCATAATACATTTATTCTTTGTTAAATAGTTTGTCAAACATATGAATTATGATAAGCATCAAATTTGATTTGTCTTATTGAAATTTTCTTCTTCTATTAGTTTTATTTCTTCGAAAGGATATTATAGACATTTTGTTTTATTTCATTTTTAAAATTATTGGTGTAATTTTTAATTATTTTAAATTTTTTTCTAAATTTTAAAGAAAATCATTTAATCCTATGAAATCATTTAATCAACTTTTCTAGCACTACAAGGTCATGTAAACCACTACAAAACCTTCTCTTTTAAAAAATTGATAACTATTATATATGGAGATTATTATAGATAGAGTTTACAAGTTGAAATGCATGAGTGTTATAATGAAGTTCTCTAAATGGCAAAATTTGATATGTGAGAAAGAGGATGAGCATGCTTGAGCATTCAATGTGCTAATTTACATTTAACACTGTAAGCTAATTCGTTACTATTCAATGGTTTGGAGTGTCTCATGGAAGTACTAATATTACCCATTCAATATATTGGCTTGAATAAATGCAATACATAGACAAATCCATAGAAATAATGGTTGATTCCACATAACTTATGCAATGAAATGATATAAGCAAACACAAGAGCATATTGAATTGAATAACTATATGAACAGAGTCATCATAGCACACACTTTATGAAAAAATTGGTGAAGTGATAAGTGATGCTAAATAAATAACACAACTGCTCCAACTGCGACAATGAAATGCATTAATGTAGAACATGCTATTTACTTCATAAAATGGTTATTATCTAAATATGTGGCATGGCATATACCATTTTGGTATGTATAGTGCATGGTATTCATGAAATTAAATGTTAGGCTAGGATGGTTGAGGAATCATGTTGCTCTTATTAGGAAAATGTTCATCATTAAAGTAATCTAAATTATTTTTTGAAGAATTATCATACCAAAATGGAACTAACACCAACTAAAAAGATTTTAGGCAAATCTACATCATCCTTCTTGATTATCATCTAAGTTGATGCTAATATTTCTTTGAAGGAAGTTTTCAAATAATATGATGATCAACTCCATAACCGTACATTTTAAAATGAATGATAAGTGTCATCATGTTTGTTTAAACTTTTGCGACCATATTAGTGACATAAAATCCATTAAGAGGGTGTCATGAATTAAAAAAAATCCACTAATTATCCAAATGAAATACAAAGTTTGATGTATTATTTAACAAAACCATTTTACCTAATTGATGCCATTGAAGTAATCCTTACATTGGGTTGATTGAGAGGATGAACTCGCCAAGGAATCAAGACATGCCAACGATGAGCTTCTAGAAACATGCCATGTGGTTGAATTATTAAGTAGTTCCATTTGCTATTAGATCAAATAACCATGACCTTGTTAAGAAAGCAATGACTTTTTTCTTGTTCTTTACCGATCCAATTGCTAAAGAGAAAAAAATTTCATATGTTGCTTCCTAATTTACAATTTTTACATTTTATTAATAATTCACAAAAAATTTTCATATAATTTTAATGAAATTTATACTCAATTTACTTTAGCAAAAGTAGTCAAAATTGTATGTCTTGCTTTTGTTTTGTTGTTAGAACCAAGGGTAGGTTTAAGAAAAAACTCTTGAATTGTGTTTGATTGGTATTCTTTTAGAAATGGAAAAAAATTCATCTTTAATACAAAAAGAATAGGTATCATCTATTAGAATTGAGAGATTATACAGAAATGGGTTTCCCTAGAATGTAATGAGCTATGTCAAATAGGTTCATTCTGTTGGCCCAAAATATGACATGTTTGGCATAAGCTTCAAAGCCCATGGTATTTTATAGGAATTGATGAAAATGTTAAAAAAATGATAAAATTTTGTGGTTTTTTTGAAGATTTGCTCCTTCTTTTTCAATCTAATTACTTAGTGATTCCCATAAAAACAAATCCAAGATGACCCCAATGACCTCATTAAGGAATTTCATTAGTTTGATTACGGAAGTATTCGTCGGTTGACTTTCTTTATGATCACTCAATAAATATATAAACATCTCCCCTTAAGTTTTTAATTAATTATTTGGTTCATTTAAGAATTTTTATGAGTTTAGAATGTCTAAATGAATATGATTGCTAGTGAATTGAGCTAATTGGTTTACCACTACATACCCTTCTCTGAATATGTGCTAGAATAGAATTGTTTTGCACTAAAATTGAATCATTTTGTTCAATAAGATTAACATACACAAAGGGATTCCAATTCTTTAAGAAATCATTATAATGATTGATTTAATATTTGATTCTACAATAATGCTCTATAAGCCCAGATTGTCACTTAAATTTAAACCAAATAGTACTATCATGGGTTGTCCTCTATATTTATTTTAGATCCCTTATAAATTGATTAATAATGCATTTATTGTTTTACTCAAGTTGTATCCAATCACTTAAACACAAACTACAATGCATCGGTTCCATTTAGTAATCAAATAGTATATAGTTTGACGAACGTTAGTGTTGGGAGAGTCTACTAAACCACTTTAATTTTTTTGCATTTGTTCCTAGAAAGTAGAGGATGCAATGAATATTTTACCATTTTAAGATTTTTTGAGCTTCTCTACATGATTAGGCTACAATTGAAAATGGCATAGATATTATGTTGAACTCTATTTACCATAGAATTCACTACGATTTTTTTCTATTATGTAGTTTTAAGTTTTTATTCAAGATATTGCAACATATAAGAGGTGGAAGAACTAAAGATACACTAATGGCTATAGAATTTTTGTGACTGCAATTCTACGAAGGTAGAGGCAATTGATGAACCATTTCATATTGGTTAAGTTTAATGCCATGGATCATAGAAAAATGGTTCAAACATTTTGTGCACCTCAAAAAATCCATAAAAGGAAGAATTTGAGAGTTCCAATATGCATAGAAAGGTCGTTTATCTTCAAGTTAAAATTTAACTTCCTTCAGTTATTAGCAAAATGTAATAAATTTATAAGAACTTCTATATTAGTAAAGAAATTTTTGGAAGGTAGATGACTATTCCTATAAAAGAACTCATTCACACACTTTCTACGACATTAATCATATTATTTGAACTATAGAAGATCACTAGAGTACAAAGTGGAATTAATTAGAGGACATGCCTTAGAATAAAAAGCTACTATTAATGGTAATTTCTCCTTCTACCCAATTATGTTCATGCCTCTTTTGTTAATGTAGTTTTGCAAGTGAACAACCTACTTCTTACCTTTAAACAAGGTGCTTTCAAGTAAAGGGATTGGTTGGTAGTATCTTTTGAGTCATAAGAGCTTCGTGATATTGTTCTCTTACTTGTATTTCATTTATTTACTCTCAATAGATAAAATATTTTGTGCAATAATTTTCGAACATGATGTGTCATAGAGCTCAAAGAGGAAAGTATTGATATTTTGAATGGGAGTGTTGTTTACATCTGAGAAGATGATAAAATTCAAGTGTTAGGCCCAAATGGAAATCTAGTTCATAACCTGTCGAAGCTGCATAGTACTTCACTACACGTTCTGTACATAGATTACTTAAACTCTTTCTTAGTGATTTAGCTATAACAAGGAAAAGAAATAAGTACAGATAGTTACCTTGCTTTAGCCATGGGATGATTAGGCTAGCCATTGTCTCTAAAATTAATGGCTAATAGCATTTTTTTATTATAGATACTTATGACTAGATTAATAAATTAATTATCAAAGTAAAGCTTGTTTAGCACCTTTTATGAAAACTTCATGATATAAATTTGAATGCTTTCATAAAGTATAGTTTGATAATAGAGTTATTAACTTCGACCTTACAATTTTAAACATCGAAGTAGTTCTTGTGCGATGAAGATATTTTTAGTTATTTCCCCTCAGTAAAAAGTCGATTGCTCTACGTAAGTCAAGTGTGTTTGACAAGAAAGAATTGTAGGCTAACTACCAATAACAAAAATTTTTTTCAAATAAATTATAAGTGCTAATTAGTCTACAATCTTTAACAGATTTAGTGGAATAAGTCCTTGAAATGAAGATTATATTAGTTGTAATGAATTATCTAAGTAATAAGTTGCCAACAAGAAAGTCATTGATAGCTCCATAATTGCCATCTTGATCAAGAATGCCTGTAAAATAAATTATTAAACCCATCAAATTTAAAAGCACTCGAAAAGTCCATAAAAAATTATTTTTTATATTTCCCCTTCCAAATTAGCTAAATTAGCATCATATTCTTTTAAGTGAGTCTAAGGATAATAAAGAAAAGCTCCTCCCATTTTTTCTTGGTAGGGACAGCAAATAAGTGAGAGGTGAAGCAACCCGCAACATATTTCAAAATTAAATCTTCCTCACAGACCCAACTCCCACATGCATCATTAATTCGTTATATATTAAGGTTACTTTGTTTATGTTTGGCCATTATGTTGAAGAAAGTTTTCCTTTTATTACCTTCCATGAGCCACATAGTACATTCCTTCAACCTTTTAATAGATCTCCACCATTTTTAGTAGCCATGGACAACAAATCCAAAGTTTGGTCAATTCAAAACTTTAGAATTCTCTTACAGTCTGTTAAGGTCTTTTCTTTCTCCAAATGTGGCTCTTATACTTCTTGAATCGTCTAGAGTATATTACAAAGTTGAGCTTTCTTCATGGTGAGCTTTTTGCTTCCTTTTTTTGTAAGCTAGGGCCCCCATTCCAAACTCAACAATTAGAGAACTCTAGTTCTGAGCAAACATTCGACAGAATTCTATGCTTTCAGTCTAGATAGTTTTGAATTTAAATTGTCTTAGAATAGATGTAATTTTTGGAGGAAGGGTAAAAAAAGGGAGCCATCCAATAGGATGTAGTTCAAATGTTAAACCACTATATTGGAAATTTTTTTAGGTAATCATGATTCATTAGTGTTCTATCAAGAAGATTGACAATTAAATTCTTGAACCTTAGTAATGACATATATTCTCCCTTGCATCCAAGGGTGATAGTTAGCCTCCATCATCAGTCTTAAATCCCAACAAAAATCTCCTCTATTAATGAAATAAATTTTGGCATACAAAAATGGTTAACACCTCATTTATGTATCATGCTTGATAACCATGTGAACACATTGTTCTTCATTTTCTTTATTTGTTCTTCGAAGTCATACAACTAAAATGCCCATACTTCATTAGAGATGTTCTCACAATAGAAAAACTTTAGCTCCTTTTAATGATTTTCATTTGTTTGTTACCTTCAAAAGGTCCCAAAAATGAAGTTAAGTTAATTTTGTGCAATTTAATCTTTTTCTTAAGGCATGAATCTGTTGCAGAATTAACTACACCATTAATATTCAAAATTAGGATATTATTCATTTCAATATGTAATGTTAATATTTTAACATGATTGAAGTCTATTTTAGACCATTTTAAGGGCAATCACATTTTTGCATTCCATTTAATAGCTTTTCATCTTGACATGGGACTGATAACCACTATAGACCATCTTGGTCCATCTAAAAGTGGATAAGTGCCTTTGCTTTTTTCTAGAGATCCACACTAAAGGTTTTGAGTAATTGAATGTCCATTTGTTACCACTTATCGAGCCTCACATACCTGCTTGTTGTGCTTGGTGGCATGTGAAATCCATGCACATTCTTTTAAGGAATTGGATGACTAAATCTACAAGTTGTATGATTTCAGTCAATGGTCAAATGTGTCTTTTGAAAATTAAAATATTATACTTTTGCATTAAAATGTGCATCCACCCTTATATAAGGATGTAAGAATGATGAACAAAAGAGGGAGAACTTCTTGGGGGGATCAATGGTCTTATGCAAGCGAAAATTACTTCATTAACACAATAAAAAGGAGTGTTAATAGGGATGGTGTTAAAAAATTGATATACTCCACCATAAATTTAAAAAAAAAATCACCATGCAAAGGAACATTTTCTAAATCAAGGACACATTTGAGGATGCCAACATTAATATTCTTATTCAATTCTTGAGAATCGATAAGGACTGTTCAAGTTAGATATACCATATTAATGATTATCCTTTGCAAGCAAAAACATTAGATGCCTAATAAAAAAACCTAGAGACTTATTTCTTCTTGTACAACTATTCTTCATTTAATAAAGTAGCATATGCTTGATTAAAAATGTTGAGCCATGCATCGGCCTAGTTGAATGTAAATTTAAGAACTCATTTGGATATAGAGCAAATATGGAGTCTATTTAAAAAATTAATTTGAGAAATATTTTATCCCATAGTTTGTGTATGAAAGGTAGAAGAAGTAGCATTATCTCTGATATTCATAAGTGCAAACAATCTAAGTTTACCCTATCAAATTTTAAAGAGAAGTTATAGTAATAGGGATATCTATTACAAATATGTAGACATTATCTATGTTCTTCTAAGGATTTTTTTATTCTATTACTACATAACTTACCTTATTCCTGGTACCATCTTCGACACAAGCATGTAGATTTACATTGTCCATTGATATAATGACCACTGAAAAAGAAGAATCAAAGTATGGATCCTAATAAATGAGATTTCTTACTTCGAGAGGATTAACACTAATATAATGAACTAACAAAACAGGAGAGATTAATATCCAATAATGTGGATGATAGCCTAGTAATAACAATAATATTTACAAGTAGGAGTCACAAAAATTGTATCGACTCAAAAAAGCAAGGCCACAAATGAGAAAAATGTTGGATCTTTTACACTAACCTTTTCTCATAGATGTTTAAGAAAAATAGGGAAAAAATATCATTATTGCAACTAAAATTGAGACGTTTCTTGAGGCTTGACGAAAAAGATAAGAATATATCTCTTTTGGTTGAGTCGATAGAGCTTATACTTAATGAAATTATAATAACAAGAGTGGAACTCTTTTTTACCTATATTTATGTAAATGATTTGGTCAATGCTATCATAGAAATTGACAGTTAGAAAAGTTGACCTTTAAAAGCTTTATAAAGAAGCTCAATTTAGAAAGTGGTGGTTATCGAAGCCATATTCTAATGGTTTGAATCAAAATTCCTCTGAAGCAAAATTTTATAAATAGTATATGGCAAAAATCGAGATCACTTAAAAATATAAAGGAAGTTGTCCATGAGGCAATTCCAATAGGTATTTGCCATATCATATTTGGCTACTCATACTTGTAGAATAAAGATGACATATATTATTGTGATGCCCAATAGTATCGATTCACAAATGATGGATAGAAATTGTTTATAATAAGGAGCAAGGGAAAGTTAATAGTAGATAGTATTATTGCTAGCCAAGTGAAGAGATTGCGAAATAAAAGTCTAAATTATGTGTTATTGTTAAATAGACCTGAGAAGCTGAATATTATTCCAAATACTATAGTAATCTACCTAAAGAACTTATGAAGACACTAAGAGAATTTTCTACACTATTTACTAAACTAAAAGTGTAACTATCAAATCTCATTGTTATGCATCAAATTAACTTTTATAAAATCAACACTTATAGACATAGATATGTATCATGACTTAATAATAAAAAATGAAGCGATTAATAAGCAAGTTATACAGTTATTGAAGAATGGAGTACTCAAGCCTATTAATTAATCATTTTGTAGTCTAGTTGAATTAGTGCAAAAAAGAATGAAAGTTGGTGCATGTGCGTGGGTTCTTGAGCTCTTAACAAAATCACTTGTGTGAATTGGTATCCACTATGATGAATTAATGATCTATTTGACCAACTTAGGCATATATGAGGATTCACAAAATTAGATGTCTAGGAAAGGTATCATCAAGTATGTATTACAGAAGGTGAAACTTTGAGAAAATCTTTTAAAAATCTACAAAGATTGTATGAGTGGCTAGTAATGGCTTTTAGACTATGTGACACTCAAGCAAAAGTCATGTGACTAATGAATGGCCTTCTTTTCCCTTACAAGATTTTATGCTAGTCTAACATGATGACATTCTCATTTATAGTAGTACACATGATGGATATATAAAGACTTTATAAAAGGTGTTTGACATATTAAAATCCTATCATTTATAGTTGAATTAGTGCAAAAAAGGGTGGAAGTTGGTGCATGTGTGTGGGTTCTTGAGCTCTTAACAAAATCACTTGTGTGAATAAGTATCCGCTATGACGAATTAATGATCTATTAGACCAACTTTTGCATATATAAGGATTCACAAAATTAGATGTCTAGGAAATGTATCATCAAGTATGTATTACAGAAGGAGAAACTTTGAAAAAAAACTTTTAAAAATCTACAAAGATTGTACGAGTGGCTAATAATGGTGTTTAGACTATGCGACGCTCCAGCAAAAGTCATGTGACTAATGAATGGCCTTTATTTCCCTTACAAGATTTTATGCTAATCTACCATGATGACATTCTCATTTATAGTAGTGCACATGATGGACATATAACGACTTTAGGGAAGGTGTTCAACATATTACAATCCTATCATTTATAGTTGAATGAGAAGAAGAGTGAGTATGTATGCAAAACCAATTCATATTTAGGATATTAAGTTAGAAAGGGTGAAATAAATATTGATAAAGAGAAGATTAATGCAATTGAGAAATGGTCTAAACCTCATGATGTGTCCAATGTCAGGGGATTTCATAGAGCTTGTCAATACCTAAGAAAATTCATCAAATAATTCTTTGAAAGAATAGCACCGTTTCGTGCACTAACTTACTGACATCTAAAATTTTAGTTGATAGAACTACATCAATAGACATTTTGATAATTGAAAGTGGTAATTTGTGATGCACCAGTTCTAGCTCTACCAACCTACAACATCCATCTGAGATTCAAGTAGATGAATCAGGGTAAGTTATCGATGTAGTTTTAATGGAATAAGTTAAGCCACTAAAATATTATTCTTAATTAATGCTAGGAGATAAGAAAACATCTACTCCACAATGAAGAGCTGATTTGTTTACATCAAACTATAAAATATTAGAGGCTTTACATCCTTAGAAAATAACTCAATGTACATTCAGATCGTTAGCCACTTCAATTTTTGTTGTCTCAATCAAAGCTACAACAAATATGACACTACAAGTGTTCATCATACATAAATTAATTTAGCTTGATTATTGAGTATAAGAAAGACACTCTGAATAAACTTGTAAATATGCTTTCTCAAATGCCTTCAATCTTAGAATGTTTAACAACTATTATGCAAATATAACCTGAAGAATTTAATGAGTAGGTTATGAAGTATAAAGATGACTATAACTTTTGCAAAATTCATCAAGAGAAAAATGGAGTTAAATACTTAGAGTATTCTATAAACAATAAAGTGTTGTACATCAAGATGTTGATAAAATTGATCTATAAGTGTAGCTCAACATTCCAAGGTCTTGAGACAGTTTGGTGTTTCAAAGACCACTCATAACTTTCAAAGGTATGCTTATTGATCACACAATAATTTGGATGTTAAGAAATTTATTGAGAGGTGAGAACTTTTTGTTGCATCAAAACCATTAGGTCATAAATAAGAACTATATATACCACTACCAATACTGACATGTCCGTAGAATAATATCCCAATAGATTTTTTCAATGGAATATCAATGACTTCACGAGGTCATAATTACTTATTTTTAGTGGTAGATAGAATTTTCCAGACAGTTAGAGAAACGTCATCTAGACAAGGGATTACAAGTGAAATAGTAATTATCATTTTCTTCCAAAAAAGAATGTGTACCATTGATACTTACAGTAGTGTCATATTGTAAGTTTGTTTAAGATCACTTTTTAGCTTTTCAAGAGAGAAAAATCATGAAATAAATAAATATATATTATTAAATCTCACCCACCTGAATATCTTTCAACCAATGTATTTGAAACAAACAAAACCCTACAATGCATGACGCAATGAAAAAAAATAGGTAATTTTTTATAAAGATGAAAAAACCCTAATTAATCAAAAACCTTAGAAACAAGTGAGAAAGAAAGAGTAAAAGATGCATATGTGGTAATACTAGTTTTGCAAAACAATCTAAACCACCAAAGTGCATTAATCAACTGCATAGAAAACATTATCTTCATCCAGCTAAGACCTAGTTCGAGTTACAACTAGAAGGCGAGGAAGAAGAAAGAAAGAAAGAAAGAAAATAAGAAGAAGAAGTAGAAGAAGAAGGCCAAGAAGGAGAAGAAAAAGAAGAAGAAAAATGAAGATCAAGAAGGAGGAGGAGTAGAAGAACAAGAAAGAATAAAGAATAAGATGAAGAAGATGAAGAAGAAGAAGAATAAAGTATGAAAGAAGAAGAAGAAGAAGGAGAAGAAGGAGAAGAAGAAGAAGAAGATGGAGATGATGAAGAAAGGAGGAAAGAAAGAAAGGAAGAATGAATGAAAGATTGGAAGAAAGAAAGAAAGAAGAAGTTGAAGAAGAAGATGAAAAAGTAATAATAGTATTAGTAGTAGTAGTAGTAGTAGTTGTAGTAGAAGAAGAAGAAATAGAAAGAAAGAAAGGATGAAAAAAGAGGTAAAGGAAGAAGTAAAAGTGAAAGAAGAAGAAGAAAGAAAGGAAGAATGAAAGAATGAAAGAAGAAGAATGAGAAAATAATGAGGAAGAAGAAGAAGATGAAGATGATGATGAAGAAGAAGAAGAGAAAGAAATAAATATAAATGGAGTAGAAGAAGAAGAATAAGAAGAAGAAGAAAAAAGAAAGAAAGAAGAAGAAGAAAATGAAGAAGAAGAAGTAGAAGAAGAAGAGAAAAGAAAGAAAAAAAGTAAGAAGAAAAAGAAGACAAAGAAGAAGAAGAAGATGAAGAAGAAGAAGAAGAAGAAGAAGAAAAAGAAGAAGAAAAAGACAAAGGTGAAGGAAAGAAAGAAACAGAAGTAGAAGAAATAGTAGTAGTAATAGAAGAAGGAGAAGAAGAAGTTGAAGAAGGAATGATGATGAAAAAGAAGAAGAAAGAGAAGAAGAAAAAAAGAAAGAAAGAAAGAATGATTGAAAGAAAGAAAGAATGAAACAAAGAAGGAGGAGAAGAAGAAGAAGAACGAGAAAGAAGAAGAACAAGAAGAGGATGAAGAAAGTGAAGTAGAAGTAATAGAAGAGGAGGATGATGATGTTGAAGGAGAAGAAAGAAAAAAGAAAGAAACAAAGTAAGAAGAAGAAGAGAAGATGACAAAGAAGAAGAAGAAAGAGAGAATGAAAGGAAGAAAGAAAGAAAGAAAGAAAGAAGAAGAATAAGTTATAAGGAATGAAAGGAAGAAAGAGGAAGAAGAAGAAGAAGAAGAAGAAGAAGAAGAAGAAGAAGAAAGAGAGAAAGAAGAAGAAAGACAGAATGAATGAAAGGAAAAATAAATAAATAAAAGAAGAAGAAGTTGAAGAAGAAGAAGAGGAAGAAGAAGATGAAGAAGTAGAAGAAGAAGAGTAAGAAGAAGAAGAACAAAAGAAGAAGAAGAGGGAAAGAAGTAGAAGAGGAAGAAATAATGAATGAATGAATGAATGAAAGAGAGAAGAAGGAGAAGTAGAATAAGAAAAAGAAGAAGAAGAAGATGATGATGATGAAGAATAAGAAGAACAAAAAGTAGAAAAAGAAGAAGAAAAAGGAGAAGAAAGAGGAAGACAAGATGAAGAAGGAGAAGAAGGACAAGATGATAATGAAGAAAGAGAATAAGAAGAAGAAGAAGAAGAAGAAGAAAAAGAAGAAGTAAAAGTAGAAGAAGTGGAAGTGTAGGAGAAAGATAAAGAAGAAGGGGAAGTACAAGATGAAGATGATGAAGAAGAAGAAGACGAAGAAGATGAAGAAAGAGAGGAAGAATAGGAAGGTAAAGAAGAAGAAGGAAAAAAGAAGAGTAGAAGAATAAGAAAAAGAAGAAGGGAAATTTCCCATCCTTAATCATATCAAATAAATATATTTGATTATTGAATAAATTTTAGTGCACAAAATGATGGATACCAATTTTATGAAGAAGGGAAATTGAATGGAGAGAGAGTAATTTAATGTAGTAAGCAATGTAGGAAATGATGGATACCAATTTTAGTCAAGCATACTTGGAGTTTATAATGTACATCATCCAAATATAAGGAATGAGAGTATTATATATCTATAGCTTGCTTACAATCATATTGTGCATGGATTAATAAATAACCACTCTTTTAAAGCTTCATTGTTAATTCTAACCTAAAGCTTACTAAACTTGAATTTCAAGATATGTTAAATAAAAGAATTTAGACGTGATATCCAACAAAAAGCTAAAAACCTACTAGATACAAAGAAAGAAATATATTTCAATGCCAAAAGACAACTACACAAATCCTTGAAGAAGTATATGACGAGACATGACCAACATAGAGTTGAAAAGATGTTAACAAAAGATTACCTAATTTCGGTTCATTTTAGGAAGGAAAGATTTAAAGTACATGGAAAGAAGATAAAACTTTTATGATATAGACTATTCAAGAAAACAGAAAGAATTTATGATAATGCTTATCTAGTTGAGGGACCAAGACAAATGGAAATGTTCTTAATTGTGATTCTAGTTAACTTGAGGACTTGTGAGCCATTTATGGATGCTGAAGATCATCAAAAACACTTGCCACAAATTGATGACATTTTAAAGAATGATGATAAGATCTTAAATCAAGATAACATCATTTAGAAAAGGTTCATTATGATATGGAGCAAAGCCTAGAGTTCATGCCAAATTATGAAGAAGGAAAAAGAATTACTACTAAAAAATTTATTGCTTGGATAAAGGTTAATCATTATTCCCGCATGTTTATTTCCAATAATCATGAAAAGAGGACTAGAGGATCTAGTCAAGTTGATTCAATGTAACTCAAAAGTTTGTCTAAACCAAAGTGATAGGGTGTTAAAAAAATACAAATGCTATGGCTCATGTGGGAGTGAACAGTTTTCCTATGTATGCTTGACTTCAAGCGCCACATGTGCTCACTCCATGTGTAGTGTTAATCTGGTTTATGTGCACCACATATGAATTGGAGAAGGACCATCCCCCACGCATAAATGAGCATGCTTTAGGTGGGTAGCCCTGTGGGTCACGTCCTTGAGTGTCTCGTTAAATTATCAATATCACCAATTTAATTTAATTGTTCGAATGAGTCTATAATGCATAGATGTATCTATAGTGGCTATGATTGATTCCACATAAGTTATGCATTGAAATTGTATAACAACACATAAGACTGCAATGACTGAGATTGGTCTAACGACTTGTCATATTGTTTGATGAGCACCTTATTATTAAACATTTTATGAAAAGGTTATTAATTTGTAAAACAAGCTAATTAGGAAATTGAACCAAGAAAATTGAGACAATATGCCTTAATGGATAAGTTTGATTAATGTATTAATGTGTTATTATAGAAAAATAATCCAACAAAAATGAAAGGGATTTCAGAGAAATCAAAATGGTTTGTGACATGCCATATATTTAGGTGATGACAATTTTGCTATAAGTAAGATATAGTGTACTACATTGACTGATTTCATGATTGTAGGATGTACGAAAAACAAATTAGAGTCAACATATTTGTCTAATCCGCTCTAATGAGTGGTAGCATTACAATAACATTAACACAAAGTGGAAACATAAAGGGTAGATCTAATTGATCAGCATTAAGAAATGTTCATTGAAAATGGTAGTCTTGGTGTGAATCATTATATGGCTAATTAAGCAATCATATTATGCTTCCTATAAAATGTTCAACATTGGAGTAATCCAAATTAAGTATTGAGCATTATTAAATTTTGTGGACCAATCTAAAAGTTTCATGTTAGGTAGCTGCTTTGCTAGTGATTGTATCGCTATGAAGTAAGATATATCTCATTACAATGATGAAATCTTTAACTATACATGTTGGAATAGTCGATAAGTGTCATCTATTTTTTTGTCATTAATGACAATATTTGTATGATTCAAAGCCAAGAAAAAGTTGCAAAGAATCTAAACAAAGTCTCTAATGATTCAAATAAATATTGAGTCCAATGTATTGTCTAATTAAGTCCATTATACTTAACAAATACCATCTTTACATATGGTTAATTGGGAGGATGTGTTGGCCAATGAATCAAGGTGTATTAGAGGATGAGGCCACAGAAACATGTGTAAATAAAATTGATGGACAATTACATTAGCCATTAGATCAAATGACAAAGAAATTGTTGAGAAACATATCACTTTTTTGCCGTTCATTGGACATCTTATTCCTGAAAAGAACAATAAATTTGTTAGGTAACTCCCTAATTCACAAATGTGTTGTTTTATTAATACTAGAAAACTTTATATTTTAATAGTAATACAATATGTACTCAATTTACTTTAGCAAAAGTAGTCATATTTGTATGAACCTTTCTTTTGCATTTTTACTAGAATCAATTTAATGTTTGATTGGAATATATTGGAATGTGTTGGATTTATGTTAATTTTGAAACATACAGATCATGATCTTAGAAATAAGAAGAATTATTACCATTTGTTGATATTAAGAGATTCTATAAATGTTTCTTTCCCTCCTATGAAATGAGCCATATCAAATAGGTTCCCTCATTTCTTTTGAGAATATGATTAACTTGACATGATTTATGTGAACCCAAAGTAGTTTATCAAAATTGATTTTTTAAGCAAAAAGAAAAGTTGTATCATAAAATATAGTGCTTTTCAATATATTTTAGTTCATTCATTTTAGCCCCAAATGCTTAGAAATTTCCACAATAACAAATTGAAGCAAACCTTAACGATCATGTGAACTCCTTTTATACATTTGATTCTGGTGTAATTAGTTGGATGACTTTCATTATTATCACCATATCAACATCTCTCCTCATCAAGCTTAATTAAAGCTTTGAAAACTTTAGGAATTTTTTTTGAACTTAAAACCTCTGAAACAATACAATTATTCGCTATTTAAGACTACTAGTTCATTACTATATTTCCTTCAGAGAATATGTGTTAGGATTGAACTGATTTGCAATGAAATTGATTCATTCTATTTGGTCGAATTAAGATGCAACAAGGGATTCCAAAGCTTTTAGAGTTTTGGGAATTAAGAAAACTTTAAGTCTTTAATAACATATTCAACCTTCTAGTTTATCAAGTTAAAAAGTAGTGGTAAATATATCAACCAATAAAATACTCAAAGTTTAATACTAATTTTCTCAAAATGGCAAAGTGTTTTTTACAATAATCAATTTCAAAAAATTATTGTAAGAAATAAAATATTTTGACAACAAAATTTATTGATCATAATGGTATTGATAATTTAGAGCCAATATATTGCATTTCCCAAATGTGAACCATAAAACTTTCAAATGATAAAAATAAAAATATTGATTGTAAAATTATTAAATTTTAATGTAAATAAAAATTGAATAAATAAAACATATACATAGTGTTATTCATGTAAATAAAGAATTGAACATTTTAATACATTGAAGAAACCATGTCAAAACTAATTTTCTACATAAATGAGTTAAATATTCAACGTTATTTATCTAAAAGGCATTTTATTATTACAAAGTTTCTACATAATTTCATATTTACCACCTTCTTTAACTATGTTACAACCTATTACTACTTACATTTTAGTAATAGTTTTTTTTCTTCGATGTATTTATTTATTTTTATTTGTAATAGAAATTTTTAATCAATTTAAAGTAAAATGATTAAGGGCTTCAATAAAATACATCAAACCTTTATAATAAATATGTTATTTTAAACTAAAAAAACCAAAATAGAATACAATTGAACAACAATGAAGAAGTGAAAATCATATTATGAACTAATATTTGCAAATAGGTTAATTAAAATTAAAATATATTAGGAAAAATTAAAACATTAAAGTTAGGAAATACTATACATTTTTGAATGCGCAAATGTTTGTGCAACTATATCATGAGAAAAATATTATGGTAACAAAATTAAACAAATTGATTATATATTAAAAATTTTAAATAATAATTACATAGTAACATAAGTATTGATAATAATTTCATGAACACATAAAACATAACACAACAAATACCAAAAAAAATTGAAATTTTTTAATTATTAAATTATTTTCAGAAATGTTACAAAGTATTGTTCGAACATGTAATGTGAATGTAGTAAAAGCAAAAAAGGTTAAAAGTAGTAAAACACAAAAAAATTAAAGATTGTAGTAAATTAAAAGATAAAAATGAAGATTAATTTAGAGTTAAGGAGTATCCACTTCAAAAGGTATGAAGTACTTTTTACAAATTAAACAAGTTAAATGTAAGATTAAAAATTATGTAAATATAAATAGAAAAAACCTAGTGAGATGTCTTTAAATAATATATTGTATATGTATTTTTATTGTAATTATAAAAATTTCAAGAACTTAAAAAATAATTATATTATTATCATAATTAAGCTTATCCAGCATATTTTGAAAAATTATTATAAAAACAAAAAACTATAAAAACACCAACAAGCTTATGTATAAATATTTGAAAAATAAAAAAAACTATTACCAACAAAATAGAAAAAATTAAATGTTCAAAATGTGTAGCGCATTAGTCAATATCAAATTTTCTTTGAAAGATAAAGTTATCTTTTTGTGAAGTATTGTTGCTAACCATAATAATTGTCAATTATGAATATTGATTGAAATATTTTTAGGACTTTTTAGTACTTAATTTATTGACTGCCTCAAATTTTTTTGTAATGTTTTGCCATTAAAATATCGATGTAGTAACATGTTTGAACTAATTTTTAAAAGAGTGAAAGCTTTTAGGTCACCTGAATTAAAATGATGACAAACTTATTCCTAAATTTTAGACTTTTAATCATCTTTTTATTATAGAAAAAATAATTTTCAAACTTTATTGCCACCATAATAACTCACTACTACTTTTTTTTTGGTTAATTTTGATTTAGAATACAATATACAAACTAATATTATTATAAACAAATAATCATCCAATTTATTTAACAAAGCTAATTGCTCCCTTTGAATTTTCTCTTGTTCATTGATAATACATAAATTGTTATCCAAAAATAAAGTGAGCCATGACAATTATTTAATAAAAAAAGGCTCATGGATAAGAGATAGTATATTTTTGATATTGTATTACAAAATAAATCAACACCATACTTAATAAAGCATATGCATTTCAACAAAAAATGTCAATGGCATTGTCATGCAACACAAAGCATTTTATTTTTGTTTTCATATTTATTTTTTTAATGTCAAACTTCTTACTATATAGAGGAACTCATTGAACTATATGTATTATCTTTGAAACTTTTAAATATTCGTTTTGATGATTGTTGAACTTTTGATGAGATTCTAATAATCATCCAAGAAAATTTTCAATCTCTTATTATATAGGATATGGAAAAAAAATCTTAGCTCCATCTAATCACTTGATCAAATAATTAGATTTTTAATTAAATTCTACTTCCAAAAATGTTAACTATTTTTTGAGTTCCTTTGTTAATCTTCTAAATTTGCAAAAGTTACTCACAGAGCCCCATATATGTTTTGTAAGAAGTAATTTTAATTAATTAATCCAGAATAAAAAAGTGTTCACATAAGACACATGCCAAACTTCTTAATCAATTCTTCATTAATTTGTTGAAAAAATCAAATCCTTCTCCATCCTTCTTTGAATGAAATCTCCCTTATACTTTCACCTTAACTAGCATAGGCACTATGTTTAGTTTGAACACTCCCACAATATGCCACCCCAATTGTGATATTATTAGGGGATTGAAATTTCTTAGGTAATAAATATAGTGATTTAGTTGAAGAACATAGTAATCATTTGAGTTCAACATTATTGTGACTTTTAGAATTTGCCATACACATTCATATGTTCTAAAACATTATTCAAAAATAATTTAAACACTTCCTAGATGTTTTTTCCATATAAATTCAACATTTTTTGACATAGCATATTTTAATAATTTTCTTACTATTTCTTGGTACTTAGTTATAAAAATCTCTTACTAACTAAAATATTATTATTGTCATTAGATTCTTTTTAATTTATTATCCCATCTTTAAAATTTTCCTCTCTTTTCAAGTCAATTTACACAATTGTCCCAATAGTCTTCTATAAATAAAATGCTAAAACAAATTTAAAATATACATTCTAAAAATTTAATGTTAAATTATGGATGAAAAATTATGAAGTTATTACAAACATGTCAAACATGATATAGCAAAAAAACATAATAATATATAACAAGAAAAATTTTGATTAGAAGATGGAAAATTTTAATGTTTTCAAAACATTTGTCTAACATAAATGGAAAATGCTTAACATAACCGAAAAAGATATAAAAGTTTAAATAGAAAACATCAAGATATTTAGTTACTTGAAATGCTTAGCTATATCTGTATAAAAGTAATAATAAGAGTTTTACGAAAATTTATAACTAGTAAATGTTACAACATAGAAATGAGGAAGCCCAAAATAAAATAAAAAAAGTCATTAATACTAAATTAATAACAAAAAGTTATTATATTACATGATAAAATAAACAACTCAATACTAATGCACAACATATCACATTTCCAAAAAAAAAAAAAAGTTGTTCAACTATAAAAAATAAAAAGAAATGAACCACAAATGTCTTAGTGCAAGTGCATTTATAAAAGAATAAAATATTATTAAAAACAACAAAATTTGTTAACATTTGTGATATCAAGAATGTTTTACATTAAATTTGAATAACATATCATCAATAAAAGTGCAATATTAGAATCTATTTAATGAAAAAGCAAACTTTCCAATCGTAAAAATATCTTAACAAGAAATAAATAATATTTTTCAAGATTTACATACAAATGGATCTAAAGTTTTTTTCATGATAGTTTGAGTTATATTAGTATGTAACAAATTAAAACCCAATGTAGAAAAGTTAAAAATCATTATGATTACAAACAATTTATTAATATTTATAGCTAACAATATTAATTTTCTTGAAAATTAAAATCGTAAATTTCTTTGCATTAATGATCAAATCTACCAATTGTTTTAAATTTTTAACAATTTCATAAAAACAATCAAATGAAAAAAATTATGAAAAAATAAAAACTATCTAAAAACTTAAAAAATTCGTAAATTTAGAAACCTATTTGAATATCTATAAATTTAGAATTTTCTAAATCATATACAAAATTATCTAATTAGAAAAAGAAATTTATTGAAGGAATATCAATTAGATCATATCATATTATGTTTAGAATATTCAAAACATTAACTATACAATAAGAATAATTTTTTTTATAATAAACAAAAAAGTATTGTCATTATTTAAAATTAAATATTATATACTTAAAAAAAGAAAATTATGTTGATTAACAATTTTGGCTTTGAGAGAAAAATGGTGTAAAATTGAAAAAAAATTTAACAACACAAAGGTTAAATACTTCTTTTTCAACTTATTACGAAATTCAAAGTCAGTGTTCCTTATTTTCAAAAGTTGAGTAAGAATTCTTGATTTGTTTGTAAAATTTCTGAAGTTAGAATGATGCAAATAAAAAGTTTTATAGCATCAAAACTTTTTAGCAATTCGATTTAACCAAGCTTGCATTCACCTCCAAGTACTAGTTGAGGAAAATTAACAAAATTACAAACCTTCATCATAATGTACCAGATGGATCAAAATGATTATGAAATTTAATGTAATGATAATATGGTTTCGTATTCTTTTATAGTCAATGAAGTTAATAAAAAAGAATGTTTCATTGCCACACAAATTCAAAGAAATTTCCTTTGGTAAGTAAAAGTGAACTAATCATAGAGTCCAATAAAAACTTATCATGACATACGAATTTCAAAACTTTATAGAAAGTCTTTTCAAATAAAATGATTACATAGCCAAAATTAATGTTCGTATACTTTATTATTTATACAATTTATAATGTTAGTTATAACATTTCATATTACATAATAGGGACGTACAATACTTTAAAAAGTTTTGTTATTGTTTGAGTGATTTTTTATAATTTATAAATAAACTATATCTCATGATTTCTTTGAGTTTTATATGTACCTATTTTATATTTTGACTTCTTCCAAATGGAATAGTTTGATGATGTTGATTAAGTCTTAGTAACTATTTGTACCATGCAATTTTAATAGATCTACTTGTTGGCCTAGATCAAATAGTTTGGCCCTCAAATTGCCTTTTTTCCTCCCATAGCTAATCGTAGTGTATCAAACATGGTCATGCAAAACATTTAGTCATACAAAGTTTTTCTTTTCAAAATAGAAATCTCATGTATAAATCTAATGTAGTTCAATTAAGCAACAAGTTTCATTAATTTACAAGGTGGGGAAAATGCCTTATTTTAATGGAACACTTAGTTACTTGAGCATGTAAAATTATTTTTCCTTTCCTATTCCACACAAGGTTACATCCCCATATTTATTCAATAGCCTTGTTCTTCTAGTATTAATCATCTTCCAACACTACTCACCTATCACATCGAAAGGGAAACCTAGATGATCAATTATAATTATACTTAATTTTTTATTATCATCAAAATATGTTAGAGTATTGCTCATGAGACCAATAACCTCCTCTTTTTTGAGATAACTTACCATCTATGTTTAAGATAAATAATTGAATATCTCTAAGAAATGATTTGCTTGATTTTATCAAGTGAGGTAAGATTTGCAAGTAATAAAAGCAAATGGATGGGCTCTCCTTCACTAAAGGAACTACTCTTAAAACCAAGTTTGGTTTCTCGCTCTTTGTCATCAAAAAATAGTCTTCTAATACTATAAAAGAAATGTTAAATAAGAAGCTTTGTCAAGATGTGCATTAATTGCTTGTTGTTCACAACAAATTTAATGTATAGCTTATTTCATTGAACATTGTCCCTCATAACATCATGCCTAACATGCATTTGTTTGGCATCATAGTACTAGGTAGGAATTTGAGTTAAGAAAATGACACTCATATTGTCATAATGTATGGAGAGGTTTTACAAATGTAATCCCATATCATCTAATTTTGTTTTCAATCCGAAAATTTGTACAAGAAATTCCTCTAATGCTATACATTATGCTTCATTTGTTGCAAAAACAATAGTTTCTTATTTTTCTACTAGATCATTAATTTAAGAGGTATCAAAGAAAGTGATTAAATTTCTACAATGACTTTCTATTGCACTATAGTACCAGTAATATCTTTGTAGATGCATCCCACAAATTATGACATAACTAAAATTTGGAATAGCGAAACACAAATATCTTTGGGTTAAACAAGTACTAAAAGATTTTTTTAAATCTTCCAGATGAAGTCGTTTGGTGGTTTATTGAAATTAATCAAAAAGTGTCATGCTAAAAACCATGTCTGGTAACCTTATAATCAAGAATAGAACATGTCATCCATTAGTAAACCTTGAAATCTTTTTTCCTTTCTCATGTTTATTTAAACTATGCTTGGGACACTTGAAAGTAGAAATTGTTTTGAGGTTGCCAAGGTCTATCATTTTTAACTTCTCAGTTATATACTTTATTTAACATACAATGATACCTTTCTCGTCCTACTTAACATTCATTCCATGAAATAAGAAACCACACCCATTTTTATTTTTTATTATTAATAGACATTTTTTTCATCAATTTAAAGCAAAACATTTGAGGACTTCAATAAAATACTTCAAAATTTTACTAAATCAATATCATTTTTTAAACTAAAAATATTAAAATAGAGTAAAATTGAATAACTATGAAAAAGAGTAATGCATATTATAAAATAATATTGGAAAATAGGATAATTAAAATTAAAATATTTAAGGAAAAATTAAAACATAAAAATTATGAAATATTATACTTTTTACAGTGCTCAATTAAATGTGTAGCTGTATAATGAGAAAAATAATCTATTGACAAATATTTAAAAATAAATTATGCATTAAATATTTTAAATAATAACTTAATAACAACATAAGTGTTGATAATAATTTTATGATGACATAAAACATAAGACAAAAAACAACAAGTAAAAATTTGAAATGTCTGATTTTGTAAGCTTATTTATTTAGGTGTTGGTCCTTGATGATAAGGCATTTTCTTGTATAAACTTTCTCAATTTCAATGTTAACAAGAGTTTGAGATGATGCATGCATCTGCATATGTTATTTATGAACTAATTTTTTTTTCAAATAATAGAATTCATAAACAACAAACAATAGAAAAAGTTTTATTCATCAAATCAAATTTTTTATTTTTGATTGACCTATTTTCTAGTATCAAATAATAGAAACTTGAGTCATGTTTTATGGAAACATTGTCATAGTATTCTTTTTTGCATGTAATTCACTAGTGAAAGAAATCTTCAAATAATCATCAAGTGTTAACATTTCATATTTTCTTAAGTTAATCATATCTCATTCCAAGATCATCAAGGTTTTGTTTCATGCATTGTACAATATTTCATACCAAAAAAACGTTTCTTCCTTTGTTTTTCAAATTTCTCATGCAATTCATCGACGGAGGAACATGATTCATCATAAAATAAAATATTTGAATTAACTACACCACATGAAGAACATTGACCTCGATCATAGGCAACTATGTGAGTAAGCTCCATTGTATTTGAGGGGCTCCTCCTTCACCTGCTTCTCTTCTCTTTCTTCTTCTTCATTTTTGACTTATTGACTTTTGCTTTTTTTTTCATATTAACCTTCTAACACATGCATAGCGTCAAAGAAAGTCCTTTGAACTAACATTTTAGTGCAAATTTCTTTTGATATTGCCAAAAAATATTATATCTTTTAGATTAAAGTTATGTCCTTATGTTCATAAGAAGTATTCATATTATTGATATGATTTTTTCAAATATTATCCTCAACTTTAAATCAACATTATGGACAAAATAGTTGAAAAGAAGTTTACCAAAGATGAAAATTGTTCACTTATGAACATTGGTGGGAACTTGAGCATGCTCTCAAATGGGATTTTGCAAATTTAAAAATAAAATAATATTTTTGCCATTAAAAGATCAGCTCTACGATGTTAAACCTCTGGAATAGAGAACTTCACCAATCAAAGCAACAAGCTCCTTTGGTACAACGTGATCACCATTCTTTGATACCGAAGGAGGAGAATTGGGATTAATCAAATTTTTTGATAATCTGAAATCTTTCTTGATCTAGAATTTGTGCATTTTGGCTCATAAAAAGAAAATACGAAGAATGGAGCATCAAAATAAATCACTTAAAAGTTTTAACTATTCAACTGTTGAACCATGTTGAACATCTAACCCACAAAATTTTATAAACAAGGCCATATAATCAATCCTTCACTTAACTTGAGTACAATAAGAAGGCTTTAGATCAACATTCTTTTATAAAAAAATGTGTTTCCAATCTTGTAACAAAAAGAATTCAAGAAGTATTAACGTCAATAACACACTTTACTCAAGGCCTTGGAGTAAATCCTTCCAATTTCTACTGACAAAAGGCCATACCATTGAACTAAATGTTGTGGCACCATAACACCTCAATGTAAGGTTGCTAGTCTTCTGCCTATTGGAAAGTTTTTAGGTAGGATCTTTAATTGCTCACAAATAGAGCCAAGGGGTTTTTTAAGAATGTAATTACAATGAAATTGGTAAAATATTAACCCTAATTTAATTACATGGACATGCAATAAATATCACTAGAAATTTGAGATTAAAAGTTACAAATAAAAATTGTGAGTTTTTTATGATTTTGAAGGTATGAAAGTCATACGTTATAGTACTAAGAGAAATGTACTTGAACATAATCCAAAAATTATATTTCAATTTATGTCCCATGAAAGGCCAACCATTTAATGAAATCCCTCATACTTTTCTTTACCACAGTGTGGGAGAAAAATGAGGCCTATTTAAAGGAATTTTAGTACTCAAAATTTCATCCAAATGGTTGTATGGCAATTGAGTAAAAATTTCTTTTCCATGATAATACACGAAAGTCTTCTTAGATTTCCTATTCTAAACATATTGTTTGCACAACATACGCATACCTTAACATCACAAAAGACGTGTTGCACATGAACATTAATCTACCAATAGAAGCTATATCTAGAAGAGTATTTAACATACCAATTCCACTCACCAACAAGATCACACATCACATATCTCCTATGCATGTTGGCTTTGTACATTAGGCTACTAAGTAATACTACTCACTAGCACAACCCATTCCTACATGAATGACTCTAACTACAAATCATACCAGGTATCCAAGGCCATGAAAGTTTATGTTTGATACTAAGTATTGTGTATCTTACCAATCATGTATATTTCATAACATTATCAAATCAAATGTTTGCATTAGAATTAATCTTTTGTATAAAGTAAACTACCATTTTAACTTAATGTTAGTCAATTCAAACAAGTGTCAAAATCAACAAGATGATTCTTAATATGAGATGTATCTATACTCTAACATATTAATGCTTTTTGAACTATACTACACAAGTGATGCTTAAGTATAGTCAAATGATGCAATGATAAGTATGGCCTAATCTCAACATGAATATTTTGTATAACAAAGTTATTTTTATTGTCCGAATGGATTAATTATTATCTAAATAACTTTACAACTGATATGATGAATAATAATGATATAATTAAGAAGTTCCATATGCAATCGATGAATCAGGACATTTAATAATATAACATATCAATTTAATGTTGTCCTATAGAAACTTATCTAGTCTTGATGTACACATTTTACTAAAAGTTTCATCTTAATTCATGCACAAAAAATTCTTATGAATTATATTTATGTGCATTTGTAAGCTCTTAGCTTTTGTAAGATAAGCATTAATACAATCTCTACTTTTTACCAACAATGATGTCCCATGGGATTCTTTGATACCAACCATTAGTTTAAGGTTATTTTGATAATTTTTGTTAGTTTGGAGTCGATGTCTTGTACATAAACCCAAGAAGGGGGAAAATTTTGAATTATTAGATTTTTGAAATATATTTGTAGAGAATTGCAATCGAACACCAAACTTTAAGACATAATGGTTAAAGCAATTGAAGATTCAAGAAATAGGAAAGATAAATATGTAGTAAATAGAAGGGCTGGCGAAATATGACATGTTTTTCTCAAACAATTCCATGGACTTTATCGATCCTTAAGTTACCAAACTTAAGCTTATTAGTGCCTAACGAATTCCTCATAAGCACAAATATTACCTTCATTTTCTTTTTCTAACAAAAACTAAGCCCTCATTTCTTTTTATGTTGTTAAAGAAAACCCTAACAAAACTCGACACTATGCCTTGAGTCATTCTTTCTTGTAAGTAAGCACTAGAGTGGGCCTTCCTTTCTCTTAATCTATCTAAGGAAATCAAGAGGACATGAAATATAAATCTAAAAATAAGGAAAATAATAAAATTTAAGGTATCCTTTTTTTGTGATATAAAATAATGAGTCATAACATAATGGTTGAATCACTTTTGCTAAAGAATATTTTCAAATTATTTTATGAAGAATGTTGTGTTATTAGCTCTTTTAAGATATTTCAAAATGTACATCTTAGCTTTTGTAAAAACAAAATAGATTAAGAGAGTGAAGTATTACTAAAGTCCATAAAAAAAAAGCAATAAGCTATTAACAGCATCTTATTTTTCTTAAAATTTAATAATTGAAATAAAAATTTCAAGTTGAGTATTAAAATATATACATTTTCTTTTACAAAAAGTAGTATTTATTGTAGTATGTATGTTAGTTTAGCATTAGAAAAAAATTGTTGACCTTATGTTCTCTTAAAGTTTAGTTAATTGTTTGACCACAATGTGATAATTTATAAACCAATTGCTAAGCTCAGCATTATACATCTTTGTAAGTTCATTGTCCTTATTAGATAATTTACACTCTTCAACTTTTATTTTTTAAGTTCAAGAAACTATACTTTTTATTTTCCAACTAGCTTTTGAAAAAAACCTAGTCTTAGATCAAGTTTTATTCACATTCATTAAAATATTTGATCTATGTTAAAAAATGTCATCATATTTAACTTGAAATTCCCATGAAATGGATTGTCTATCATGAAACAAAAAGTCAAGTTGTTGATCAACTTTTTTCTTTCTGGTGGATATAAAACTTGAATGATTTATAGTACACTACATTGAACATCACATGATTAATCAAGTTGTTTAATGGACCTCCAACAATTCTACATCCTAGAATTTGACTTGGTTAATGATTCTATTCTAACTAAGCGGTTCATTTCCCATAATATAGCCATTTAGGTTGTTAATTATATTATCAAATAGACAATCCAAGTGAGATTCTTTTAGTAATTTTTGTTTACAAAAAGTTATTTTGTACTTATTCCATTTCAAAGATAGTTTTTTAACAAAATCTTGAATTTTTGAAGATGAGATGTATTTATAAATACGAGTAATTTTTTCATTTGTAGTTTAATATTTTTATATACCAAAATTAAAGTTTTTTCTAACATTTTTAGCTTAAGGCTTTTCACTTTTCCTGGAATTTAAAGCTTTCATCTTAAGAAAGGTAATAGGTTTATATTCAATTCTTTTAATGATTAAAATGAATTATAAGTGCATCCTTGAAATAAGGTGCAAGTGTAGTTCATGATAATTCTCCAATAAAAAATAATTTATCCATTACATATGTACTCACTAGAAAATATTATGCCTTGAACAAAAACCCATGTCGGGCTCTAGGTTCTCAAGAATCTTCGACATCCTTGAGCTTATTTTATATCATTGATGTCTATTTTGCATGTTGTACTCAAGCATCACTTGACACGATAGGATTGGAATCATCACCTATAACTTTCTAGTTTGCAAAATAAAAAAATCATGCATTAGATATACCATAAAATCACAAAAATAAGATACTTTAAAAGTTTGTTGTAGTTAAAATCATATTTAGCCTTTGGTCGACTTGGTGCAAAAGATATCAACATTTTGATAATGCTATATCTAAATGTGAGAAACTATTACAAAATAGATTGTCCATAATAGCATAAGGCTACCTTAATATAAACACATAAAACTTATTAATACATATAACACTCAAAAGAGGGTGAGAAATAATTTTGTGAAAGTTTTCAAAATTCACACATTAAAAACTAATTTTTTTCAATTGTTGTGAATAATTTCACAAAAACAATACTGATAAATTTGGGAGACAAAATATGCAAAATGAAGTAGAAAAAAATTATTTTATATGTTTTGGCTCTTACAAAATAGCATGAACACCTACAACCAATGGAATTGAGCTTATCTTTCTAAAACCTTTCGCTCCTTTGTCATAGCCGGTGAAGAAGCCATCACTTTGTCTATCATATGTTTGGAGTTTAGGCATAATCCCCCACCTTGAGATATTGCTCAAACACTACAATTTCAATGAGATATTTGTAAGGCTCGAACTACAACCTAAGTAGAATGATATGCTAAACTTATTTTAGCTCACAGATAATTGATATATGCTAAAGGTCAAGAAATTTGTTCAAGAAAAGGCTTATTGGATGGTGTTATAGTTCTAAAATTTTGAATATGAGGAATGTTGGGCAAGTAAAGTGTTTCATAAAGGCCAAAGACTTGCACTAATTTTTAACATAAGGGATCACAAACTTGAGAAAAAATAGTTTTAAGAATCCATACCATGGATATTTGAATTAGTGGAGAAGTGGCAAGGTGCACACATAAGTAAAGTTCTTAGAATTCCAAATAAGAAAATTACTCATTCACTTGGACAAACTAGAAAGTTGGACTTAGTTATTAATTTTCCCAAATTTTAAAATAAAGTGATTAAGAACTTTCTTGATTAATTGATGCCTTCATGATTGCTAGATAATGTTCTTAATCAAGAAATAAACTGTTAGACTTGTTGTATATGACACAATGTTCTTAATCAAGATTAAAGACAACAACTTGTTACTTCATTCAAATTGTAATGCTTAAAGCAACGTTGACATGGCCATGTGGTTTGGCATGGGTAAGGGCAATAACTACTAATACGAGTGAAAATGTTAGTGGACTACGACAGATAGTAATGAAAAATAGCCTAAAACTCAATTTTATGCCTTTTATGTATGTTTTGACAAAATAATTTACTTCGACAAAATTATGAGATATTTTCAATGAGTTCTTGTGTTACACCCTTGTGTTTGATTAGTCAAGCATAAATGTGTATATTTTATTTGGGCTTGATTTTAAGTAAAATTATTACTAATTAATTAAATCAAGCCATGTATTTTAGATGTCTAAAATAATGGTCTCTAAGGGCTTTGAGGTCATGGCATACTTCAAAGAAATTTGAGACATGCATAAGATTTTTTTTATAATTGAATTTCATTTTATTTCTCTTGAATTTGATGTCCAAACTTTGAGATTATGAGTCACACTAGTAGTATTCATATTTAAAATATTATAAAGTTATTTAATATTGAATTTTGATTTTTGGGCCAAGCATATTTGACAAAATGTATAGACATTGGTATTTGATTTTTTAATATTGCTTTGGAATTGTTTTTCATGAATTTGTTTTCATAGCTATTTAAATAATTATAATACTATAAGAATATAAAATTATCTTTATACACTTATATTCAAATTTTTGGCACAAAAATTCGTCAAAAATACCCTAAAACAGCTGAAGTCTCTGGAAAATGCACTGTAGCAATGGGTCGGTCGACCCGGCGTGATAACAACCCATCTAGCTCTTTTAGAAATTAAAAATTTAATTTAAAAATAAAAATTTGGTTGACTCGAGAAGGCCGAGCCATGCCCGCCAAGAGGAGCTCGGCTAGGGCTAGTCAACAGTCAAATCAACAGTGCCTGGCTAAGCTAAGCCCGCCCAAAGCCCATCTAGAGGAGCTCGACTAGGTCAAACTACAGCGCGGTAAACAGTCAATGAACAATGCTTGGCTAAGTCAACCCGAACCAGGTGATCAAGTCCTGGTCAAGGAAGGGGGGAGCGAACCCCAAAGAGGCTCGCAATGTAAACAAGGTGGATTTCTTATATAGCACTCCAACACTTCCGCATACGCAATGTGGGACTAAAAATCCCAGTTTCAGCCATCACGGGATCCAATGGCTCAGATCAAGCCCGCCCGGACCCAACGCACAGGATTCATCCCGTAAGGTGAAATCTATGTCGTTCATCTTTGCGCCCGGATCCTACGCACGGGATTAAATCGCGTAAACGGTAATAGTGAGATTTAATCTGTGTCGTTCGATTACGCACCCAGATCCAACGCTCTGGATTAAGCCCGAACGATAAAATGCGTAAATCAATCTGCGCCATTCGTTTTTGGGCCTGGATCGGACGATGGCTGCTTTCCGTCCGTTGCCCAAACGGTTAATTAATGTTTGGAGCCATCGGGGGTGTTTTTAGAGCTCAAATTTGAGCTATATAAATAGGGAAAATTGATGTATTTTTTAGTTTAACCTTCGCTAAATTTTCCAAAGATTTTAGATCTCAAAATTCGAGCACTCAAGGAAAAACGATGCATCGAAGCTCAAAAAGAAAAGTGGCAAGAAGGCTATTGGAATTAGAGGTTTTTCAATTATTTCTCAATTTCTATCCCTCTAATTTGTCGATTGTGTGTGCCTCCTCTTTTCTCCTATTTCTCTTAAGTATTTTGCCAATCGTTATACTTTTTGTTTTGGGGCAAGGGCATCCCGGCAGTAGTGCTAAAGCCCCGGGTTTGAGTTGAGCCCAGTAAAAACTCAAGTAGGTTTGGGATTAGCCGTAGTAAAAGTCCCAAGTAGGTTTGAGGTGAACCGTACGAAAAACCTCACTTGTAATCGGTGCATTAGTGGATTTTTCCCAACACCAGTTGGGGGTGGACGTAGACTCGGTTTTGAGTCAAACATCTTAAAAATTTGTGTGTTCAACTCTCTTTACTCTTGCTTAAAGGTTTTTTAAGTTTAATTTTGAAATTCATAAAATTTTAAAGGCACAATTCACCCTCCCCCCTCTTGTGGGATTTTCTTAGCACGAAACACTTCAATTGGTATCAGAGCAAGGAACACCAAATTACGTGAGTAACATCACGTGGGAGATCCTCTTGTGCTAAGTGAAGGCTTTCTCATCATTCTTGTTTTTTTTTGTGATTTTGTATGGCTTCCTCTTTGATCGAAATGAATGCCACTTTATGTGAAGGTTTTTCTTCAAATCGGCCTCCATTATTTAAAGTAGAATTTTACTTATATTATAAAAATCGTTTTAGAATTTTTATTCAATCTATTGATTTAGAATTATGGGAAGTTATGACTATGCCCTGTGAACTTCCTAAAATTTCTTCTACTAATGAAGTTAAGGCCTTTTGTGAGCTTAATGTTGAGCACAAAAGATTGGCTCAATTAAATACTAAGGCATTGAATTTTCTTCATTGTGGAATTTCACCTTATGAGTTTACACAAATTATGAATTTACATACGGCATTTGAGGTGTGGAAGAAACTTGAAGTAACTTATGAGGGCACCTCACAAGTGAAAGAGACAAAAATTAACACCCTCACCCATGATTATGAACTCTTTAGAATGAATCCTAATAAAAGTATTAAGAGTATGTTTTTGAGATTTAATGATATTACAAATGGATTGGCAAACCTTGGGAGGGCATTCTCAAATGGTGACCTTGTGAGGAAAATTTTGAGAATCCTTCCAAAGGAATTTGATCCACTTGCAACGGCTATTAAAGCCACTAAAGATCTTAGCAAACTTTCATTGGATGAACTCCTTGGGGAACTTCTTACCACTGAAATAGAAATGTCAAGGAGACTTACAGACGAGGTGTCTACAAGCAAGTTAAAGTATGAAAGAAGAAAGAAAGAACCAATGGCTTTCAAAGCCACCAAAAGCAATTTGGATTCCACTTCCACCTCCTCCATGGATTTAGAGGATGAGGTAAGCTTCCATGTTAATGGTTTAGCTAAAAATTTGGCAAAGAGCTTTCTTAATAGGAAATGAAAGAAGAAAAACAATAAAGAGAGGAAGAGGCCACCAACTTGTTTTGAGTGTGGCCAAACCGGTCATATTAAACCGGAATGTCCAAAACTCAAAGACAAGCATATGAAGGAGGAAGAAAAGAAGAAGAAGAAGAAGAGCTTGAAGAAAAAGAAAGCATTTTAGGCTACATGGAGTGCCTCCAAAGATTCAGACATTTCAAGCTCAAGTAAAGGAGAAGAAGGAATGATTAGCTTTATGGCAAACAAGGCATCCTCAACATCTTCAAGTGAAGAAGAAGAAGAAAATGAGGTAAGCTCTTTGACAAGAGATACTCTTGAAAATAATTACATTGAAATTATGAATTCATTAACTTCCTTAATGAGTGCACATAAAAAATTAAAAAAGAGTTACAAAGAAAAGGTTGAATTGCTTGATTTTGTCATGAAAGAAGATGAAAAGAGAAGATTAGAAAATCATCATATATTTGATGAAAAGGCATCTCTTATTATTGAAAATACTTCTTTGAAGCATGATATTTCAGTCTTAAAAGAAAAAATACAATTTTTTGAGCATGCTAGAGTAAATGAAAGTACACATATTTCAAAGGCTTATTATCATTCACAAGAAACCTAGATATTTGAGCATGCCAAGGCCATTAAACAATGTTTGTTTTTATTGTTGTAAACCTGGACATACTATGAAAGATTACTTCTTTAGAAGAAATATGTATACACAAACACAAAATGTTAGATGGATTGTTAAAAAGGAGAACATGCAAGTACTATTTAGAGTTCAACCCAAGTTTTCTTGGGTTCCTAAGAGCATGACTTAGAAGACTAGAAGAAAATGTCTCCAAAATTTTTGAAGACATTCTAGGATAGGTCTAAGATATTTAGAAAACTCAAATTGATGATTTCATTTAGTGGTATACTTTCTAATTTAAATTTTACACCTTATACAGTCAAAACCAAGTAGAAAATCGAAATCCACATCTTGGGTATTGGATAGTGGATGCTCAAGACACATGACTGGAGACAAAAGTAAATTCAAATCATTGAGATCGGGTCCAAATAGGAAGGTGACCCTAGGAGACAACACAAAGAAAAGAATAATTGGAATTGGAGATGTAGGTACGACAAACTTTACCCTTTCAAATGTATTTTTAGTAGAAGGCTTAGAATTTAATTTGATTAGTATTAGTCAACTTTGTGATAATGGATTTGATATTGTTTTTAATACAAAAGCTTGCAAAATCATGAAAAATAATGTTGAACTACTTATAGGTAAAAGAAAATGCCATATGTAATTAGTTTTGAACAACTAGAAGCTAATGGTTTGGAATGCCTAGTGACCCAATCTAATGAGAATTCATTATGGCATAGAAGATTAGGCCATGTGGGATACTCCACCTTGAAGAAGATGACAAAATTAGATATAGTTAGAGGCCTTCCAAAACCAAGCAAGTCGAAGTGGGAGTTGTGTGAATCTTACCAAAAGGGAAAACAAGTTAAATCCTCTTTCAAATCTCAAAATGAATTAACAACTAGTAGACCTTTAGAAAAAATCTACTTAGATCTTTTTGGACCAATACAACCTTTGAGTTTAGGAGGAAAACAATACGAATTTGTCATAGTTGATGATTTTTCTAGATATAGTTGGGTGATTTTTCTTAGACATAAAAATGAAGCCTTTGAGAACTTTGAAGATTTGAATAGAGAGTTAGAAAGACAACATAGTCTAAAATTAATTTGTTTGCAAAGTGATAATGGGAGTGAATTTAAGAATGAATATTTTAGTGAGTTTTGTAAAGAGAAATGAATCAAACATCAATTCACATGCCCATATACACCACAACAGAATGGCATTGTAGAAAGAAGGAATAGAACATTAGTTGAGATGGGTAGAACCATGTTAGCCGAATATAACTTACCCAAATATTTTTGGGCCGAAGCTATTAGCACGATGTGTTACATCATAAATAGGGTTAATTTGAGACCAAAGTTGAAGAAAACTCCTTATGAATTGCTAAGGAAGAAGAAACCAAATCTTTGTTATTTTTATGTTTTTGGTTATAAGTGCACTATTTTTAAAAATGAGAGAGCAAACTTAAGAAAGTTTGATGAGAAGGCCAGTGTAGGAATCTTTTTAGGGTATTCATTAATTAGAAAAGCATATAGAGTTTTTAATCAAGAATCACATAAAATAGAGGAAACAATGCATGTTGTGTTTAATGAGACAATTCAACTAGTTAGTGAAAAACATTTAGAAGATGAAATAGAATTAGTAAAGAATCTAGATTTAGATAAAGAAAAAATAGAAAATCTAGAAATACAAAGAGAAAAAGAAAAAGAAAATAATTTATCTAAAGGATGGAAATTTGCAACCTCACATCCAAAGGATTTGATTATAGGAGATGTGAACCAAGGAGTGAAGACTAGAGCTTCAATTAGAGATATAGATTATAGCGCCTTTGTGTCATTTTTTGAACCCAGTTCTATAGAAGAAGCCCTTGTAGATGATTTTTGGGTTCAAGCTATGAATGAAGAGTTAGACCAATTTGAAAGAAATCAAGTTTGGGAATTAGTTCCAAGACCTAGTGATCAACAAGTAATTGGTACTAGATGGGTCTATAAAAATAAATTAGATGAAAATGCTGTAATAATTAGGAATAAGGCTAGACTTGTTGCTAAGGGATATAGTCAAATAGAAGGTATTGATTTTGAGGATTCATTTGCACCCGTAGCTAGGTTAGAAGCAATTAGATTACTTCTAGCATATTCATGTTATAAAAACTTTAGGTTGTTTCAAATGGATGTAAAACTTGCTTTCTTGAATGGGATAATAGAAGAAGATGTGTTTGTAGAACTAGCCCAAGGTTTGGAGGATCATGCACAAAGTAATTATGTTTATAAGCTTAAGAAAGCTCTTTATGGCCTTAAGCAAGCTCCACGTGCATGGTATCATAGGTTGAGTAACTACCTAGTAGATAGTGGCTTTAGAAAAGGTAAATAGGATACTACATTATTTCTAAAGTCATCAGGAGATGATTTATTAATTGTTCAAATTTTTGTTGATGATATTATTTTTGGTAGCACAAAAGAAGAAATGTGTAGAGAATTTGGAGATCTTATGACTAAGGAATTTGAAATGAGTATGATGGGTGAGCTAAATTTCTTCTTAAGGCTACAAATAAAACAACTAAAAGATGGTATTTTCATTTCTCAAACAAAATACTTGAAAGACATATTTAAAAAATATGGCTATGAGAATATGAAAATTAGGGAAATTCCCATGAATTAATCCATTCATTTAGATCTAGATGAATAAGGGAAAACAATATATAAAAAATTTTATAGAGGACTTATAGGATCTTTATTGTACCTTACAGCTAGTAGACCTGACATTCTATTTAGTGTTGGATTATGTGCTAGGTTCCAAGCAAACCCAAAGGAAAGTAATTTGAAAGCTGTTAAAGCAATTTTCTAATATTTGAAGGGAACCATGACACTAGGATTATGGTATCCTAGAAATGAACTCTCTTGTGAGCTCGTTGGCTATACAGATTCAAATTTTGGAGGATCTAGAGTGGATAGGAAGAGCACATCAAGAATATGTCAATTTTTAGGACATTGTCTTGTTTCATGGTTAAGCAAAAAACAAAATTGTATAGCCTTGTCAACAACAGAAGCTGAATATGTTGCAACTGGAAGTTGTGTTGCTCAAGTACTATGGTTAAGACAACAACTTCAAGACTATGGTTTAGAAGTCACACATATACCTATTATAATTGACAATACTAGTGCATTAGCATTAGCTAAGAATCAAGTTCATCATTCTAGGACTAACCACATAGATGTTAGATATCACTTTATTAGAGACTAAGTGGCCAAAGAATTAGTAGAATTAGAGTATGTTCCTACTAAGCTTGAATTGGCTGACATTTTGCCAAACCCTTACCATCGGAGTAATTTCAAATATTGAGAGAACAATTAGGAATCTTTGACATTGCTTAGGGTTCACTCCCTTTTGATGGTGTCAAAGGGGGAGAATAGTTAGAAGTGAGGGGGAGCATCAAGATAGGGGGAGCATATTTTTTCTCCCTATGAATTGTATCTTAAACACTTATTTTTATTTAAAACATTTATGTCTTGCCATCATCAAAAGGAGGAGATTGTTGCACCCTTGTGTTTGATGAGTCAAGCATAAATATGTATATTTTATTTGGGCTTGATTTTAAGTAAAATTGTTACTAATTAATTAAATCAAGCCATGTATTTTAGATGTCTAAAATAATGGTCTCTAAGGGCCTTGAGGTCATGGCATACTTCAAAGAAATTTGAGACATGCACCAGATTTTTTTATAATTAAATTTCTTTTTATTTCTCTTGAATTTGATATGTCCAAACTTTGAGATTTTGAGACACACTAGTAGTATTAACATTTAAAAATATTATAAATTTATTTAATACTGAATTTTGATTTTTGGGCTAAGCATATTTGAAAAATTGTATAGACATTGGTATTTGATTTTTTAATATTGCTTTGGAATTGTTTTTCATGAATTTCTTTTCATAGCTATTTAAATACTTATAATACTATAAGAATATAAAATTATCTTTATACACTTATATTCAAATTTTTGGCACAATAATACGTCAAAAATACCCTAAAATAGCTGAAGTCTCGGGAAAATGCACTTTAGCAATAGGCGGGTCGACCCGGCGCGAAAACAACCCATCCAAGTCTTTTAGAAATTAAAAATTTAATTTAAAAATAAAAATTTGGTTGACCCAAAAAGGCCGAGCAAAGCCTGCTGAGAGGAGCTCGGCTAGCACTGGTCAACGGTCAAATCAACAGTGCCTGGCTAAACCAAGCCCACCGAGAGGAGCTGGGCCAGGTCAAACTACAGCGCGGTCAACAGTCAATGAACAATGCTTGGCTAAGTCAACCTGAACCAGGTGATCAAGTCCTAGTCATGGAAGGGGGAAGCCAACCCCAAAGAGGCTCGCAATGTAAACAGGGTGGATTTCTTATATAGCGCTCCAACACTTCCGCATACGCAATGTGGGACTAAAAATCCCAGTTTCAGCCTTCGCGGGATCCAATGGCTCAGATCAAGCTCGCCTGGATCCAACGCACAGGATTCATCCCATAAGGTGAAATCTGTGTCGTTCATCTTTGCGCTCGGATCCTACGCACGGTATTAAATCGTGTAAATGGTAATCACGAGATTTAATCCGTGCCATTCGATTACGTGCCCAGATCCAACGCTCTGGATTAAACCCGAATGGTAAAATGTGTAAATCAATTTGTGCCGTTCGTTTTTGGGCCTGGATCGGACGATGGCTGCTTTTCGTCCGTTGCCCAAATGGCTAATTAATTTTTGAAACCATTGGGGGTGTTTTTAGAGCTCAAATTGAGCTCTATAAATAGGGAAAATTGATGTATTTTTTAGTTTAACCTTTGCTAAATTTTCCAAAGATTTCAGATCTCAAAATTCGAGCACTCAAGCAAAAACGGTGCATCTAAGCTCAAAAAGCAAAGCGGCAAGAAGGCTATTGGAATTAGAGGTTTTTTAATTATTTCTCAATTTCTATCCCTCTATTTGTCGATTGTGTGTGCCTCCTCTTTTCTCCTATTTCTCTTAAGTATTTTGCCAATCATTATACTTTTCATTTTAGGGCAAGGGCATCCCGCCAGTAGTGCTAAAGCCTCGGGTTTGAGTTGAGCCCGGTAAAAACTCAAGTAGGTTTGGGATTAGTTGTAGTAAAAATCCCAAGTAGGTTTGAGGTGAACCGTACGAAAAACCTCACTTGTAATCGATGCATTTAGTGGATTTTTCCCAACACCGGTTGGGGGTGGACGTAGACTCGGTTTTGAGTCAAACATCTTAAAAATTTGTATGTTCAACTCTCTTTACTCATGCTTAAAGGTTTTTTAAGTTTAATTTCGAAATTCATAAAATTTTAAATAGACAATTCACCCCCCTCTTGTGGGATTTCCTTAGCACAAAACACTTCATCTTGTACTAAATTTAAAGCTAGAAATATCTAAAATTCTATAAATTTTTTTTAGAATTACTAAAAGTAATGTGTAGATATAAATAACTATAGAAATTAATAAAAATTAAACTAAAATATTTAATAAGCAAAGATCTACTACAATTAACCCTCTAATGATAAAAAAACAAGCATTAATGAGAAGTAGAGGTCAAAACCTTGATAATATTTTCGGTCTGAATAAGAGTCGTATCCCACCATGTCGAACCTCAACGTATAAGATGCTACTACATAATTCCTTCTATGTGGGAAAAGTGCTCAACTTCATGAAGCTATGTTGAAGTCTCTGATCTTTAACATCTCTAAGTTTAGGTAATGAACATTCTACCCAGTATTCCAAGGGTTATTAAATGTGGGATAGCATCATTTTTGTCCCAAAAAGTTTAATTGTGCTTTATTTTATGTTAAAATTTTTTGATTACCTACAATTTGATGATATTGACTATGAGGTCATCAGATGTGAAAAAATTTATTTGTTCGACAGGTTTACTTGGCTATAATGCAAAAGGCTCAAAGGGCTAGCTAGGTATTACATAAAGTTCTCTATAAGGAAGAATGTCCTAAATATTAAAGATTGTGTTAGTTTCGTGATCATAAGCTCAATCCAAATCATTAATGTTGACGCTAAATCTTTTTTTACGATTCTTAATGGTCCAACACTATGGGTGTTTAATTTGGTAAGAGTTCATAATGAGAATATTGCAGATCTCACATAGATCATTACATATTCACCCTCAAGAAGTTCTCTAAGGTTCCTATGAGCATCTACTAGTCATTAATATACTTCATTATTTAAATTAATTTATTTAACAGTATCTTGATGCGATGATAAAATATGTTTAGTAAAAGATTCAAACAAATTATTTTATTTGTTTAAGCAAACTTAGTTGATAATAATAAAATATTCTATGTTGAAACATGTTCCATAATTATGCTACTAAGAAGATTAATGAATCTTAAATTTACTACTATTTACACATCTATTTAAAATTTTAAGCTAATAAAAACTTAATTTTCAATCTTATTAACAGAAAAAGTGATTTCTAGAAATAATTAATAAATCTGATATCATTATCAAAAAAAATTGTTCAAGGTAAGCCATATAATTTAACAACTTAATCAAGAAATATCTTTACAATATGTGATACAACAAATATCTTTTTATCATTTATGAAATGAGCCATTTTAGAAACATCTACGAATAGCTACTAATATAGAATCATTCTTTCTATTTTTTTTGTGTAATCATAACACAAAGTCTAAAATTAAATATTTTCATTGCCATTATGAAATAAGTAATGGTGTATATGCACTTTGGCCTTGACTACATAATTCAACTATGACACAAACTCTACATTGGAAATAGTTGATGTAGCTTGTTTGGGTAATTTTGCATTATACAATGCTTTAGTGAAATCTGTTATAGCTTTGCCTCAACCAAAATGCCTAGTTAGACCTCCAGTATGTATTTTCTAGATAGGGAAATCCTTAAAAGATGTGTAAGAAATGCAAAGTTATGATACACAAAACTTAAAACCATTTTTCAAATAATAATCACATGAAACTAATTAGAAAAAAATATTGACTTCTTGAAAGATATGACCTAGGTCCTAATAAACACTACTTAAATTCTTGACACGTTGAAATCTAACAACACTTATAGTCATTGTTGAAAGAAAACAAACGTGGTGATTTAATGCATTTAGTACTTCATTCTCCGCTCCTGTCTAATTTCTTAAACCAAAAGTGAACTCTTGTAAATACTAAAACCATTTATCAATCTAATGAATTAAATTTAGTTGATTAAAATAAAGAATACGATAGTTGAATATTCTTAAGTTAAAGTGCCTCATGACCAAAATAAAGAGCAAATTATTGGAATAATACGTAGTGTCCCAAATATCATAATGATTAAACTATGACATAATGTTATTTTTCAAATGGAGTATTTCTTCCTATTTCATTTAAATTTTCGCTAATGAATGTAATAAGAGGACTACGTTTACTCAAGGCTCCACTAATAACAACTCCTTCAGCACATGCGTCTTCAATGGTGTTGAAAAGTCTAGAAATCAGTGGACTAGAGCTTCACTCACGACTTCTTTTAATTTAGCAAAGCAACTTTTGAATGTGTACACTTTGAAATTCCATGTTGGGTCACCGAATAGAAAATTTTGCTTATTAGAGTGAGTTTAGAGAAAGCAACCATTTTAGAGACATCATCATAATAAAAAATGACCTTTTTGTTCACACATTCAAAAAGACACTTCCTCAGATTTTCTATAAAAGAAGGGCCATGAGGCTAACGTGCATGAGATATACCCAATAAGGGAGAAGAGCATACTTACAAGAGAATGCCCCCATAAACATGTTGGAAGTGTCACATTGCTCACAAAAAACTTGAAAAATTATGTCACATCACTATCACTTCAATGTTTGTTTGTGAAGTTCTTTTGTAACAAGCATCAAAATGCATCTTTTAATGATCTTTATAATCATGAATTCTTAAAATAATGCAATTAATCATTATGAATGTTTAATTTAAAATTTTATTAAATAAAAACTTTTGCTCAAAACTATTCTTTTTCATTGTTTATTGTTTAGTCTTGGTCACATATCCTATATACTATTAACTCTTCATTGCAAATAAACACTTATTTAGCTACACTTCATTAAGTTCCTTTTAGTTTACTCCTTGTAGTTCTTTTCGCTTTTGTACATTGATCTTAAGCAAATGTGGTCCTTGCATCATTGCTAAGAGTGGTTCAACAAGAGAGTGGATGAATTTTTAAGAAAATAATATATTGGTTACTAACAAAAATACTTAGAAAAAATATTTTAAAAATTTATAGGAAGCTTAAAAAATATCTAAAATTAATTTTGTGAAAATTTTAATTTTCAATTAAAATATATTAGTTTTTTTTAAAAAATAAATTTTTAATAAAATAATCAAATAAGATTGTCAATAAAAATTTTAAAGTGCAATTAAGTTTTCTTAAATAGTTTAACCTAAAATAAAACTTAGCTCCACTCCTAGAAAAAATAAGACATTAAAAATAATCTATATAAGACATTTATAGGAAAATAGGTATGATAAATTGTTAGAATAATTAAATAGAAAAGCATAGGCTAAAAAAGCCTTATAATGAAGTAAGGTTTGCAGAAAGAGGAAAGGAAAATGACAGTTAAAATCTACATAGAGTAATTCTTATGATTGACAAACGTTGAACATGGCACAAGTATTTTAATTTAATTATGTAGAAAAAACGAAAATGAGAGCTTTGTTGTTTTTAAGGAGAATCAAGTTCATGTAAAAGGACACAACATATAAAGGAAATGATTCGCACTACTTACTGATGACTTTAATAACATTAATTCAAATTTTTCTTTAGAGTGTTGTAACAAATTTGACAATTTAATTTGATCAATAATTACTCAATTTATAAACATTTCCTAATTTCTAAAACTATTTAGCAAACTATCCATTTGATATTTTTAATTAACAGATGCTTCTTTAATTTAAAACTTAATGTTATTTAAATAAAATTTATAAAAACTAGCAAAAATTTCATAAATTATTCATTGCACAAGATGAACATAAACGAATTTTGGAATGTTTGATTTAAAAATTGCACAAATGCTTAGTTATCAATAAGTTAGAGTAGTTTAGAGATTTGAATTCATATGAATTGTTAAGACTAAATTATTATTTAATGACTAGAATTAATTTTGTTTATGGCTTAAATGCAAACCATGTGATCATTTAATGGATCGATTAGATAGTTTGTTTATTATCACTTGAAATGGGTAATTGTGGTAATGATCATTCGATTGTTAAATTGCATGATTAGATATCTGACATCACTAACTCATTTTAGAAGTGAGCCATAAGGAAAAATCTTTAAGTTTTAGTCTCGAGTGGAGTATCTGCTCCTATTGTTTCTCTTTATAAGACATTTTTTTCACTATAGTACATTAAATTATATGCATATATATATATATATATATATATATATATATATATATATACACACATCTACGGTTTGTGCAACCAAGTTTATTCAAGACTTAGTAATTGTACCTCCACTAACTTGACTAATTGATTTATGAATGTGAGGAATAATGCCTTCATTCAAGATACTGCCATCTATGCTCAAAAGTGATGTGTCAATCCAATTATGGAAGTGAACGGGTTTGATATTAATGCTCTGTGCTTAAAAATTGTTACATAGTTAAGTTATAAATTTAACTAATTATTATGGAAAAAAAATAACAAAAGTTAAGAAAAAGATTCTTATGATGATCATGGTATGATTATTAATGATATTAACAACTAAAGTATTTTTTAAGTTGAATAAATTAAATTTCAATTTAATTTTTATAGTTTGCATAGATTAAATAAATAAAGTAAACATTTTAAACAAAAAAATTTGAAAGCACCTAAAATTTATTTCAAAATATATCTCTTAGTATCTTTCATGCCAACTAAGATGACATTCATTAGACTTGATGTTTACTGATATTTATTTAACATCTTCCATGAACAAGCACATTAACTACCTAAAATTTAAGAATTCACTCAACAAAACTCATTAAGGATAATTTAGCTTTTTGTGATAAAAAAAAACACCTTGGCTAGGGGCCAGCATTACAAAATCATGCCTACAAAAGCTCTTGTTGCCTCTTTGAAGGTCCTTTTCATCACTTATCTCGACAAAATATATCCAAGCTTTATGGTTTTGTTAAAACCTCACATGTCTGGGTATTTAAAATAAAAATATCTTTGATCCTTGATGTGATCTTTAAGATAAGAAAATTCATCAATTCATAATATAGGAAAAGCAAACCTTTAAAAGTAAAATAAAATACCATTTTATATATTGAATGTGTCATATAACAACTTTTCTTAATAAAAAAGATTCAATTATACACACGCACATACACACATAAACATACATAAATAGAAACATAGACAAACACACACACACACACACACACACACACACACACACACACATATATATATATATATATATACATATATATATATTATATGTATATATCATTTTTCCTTTTCCTAACTCTCAAATCATCTTACAGTACAAACCTAATTTTTTTAAAAACAAATCATGTGTAACAAAATTCTAATGTGTCACTCAAACATATTATACCTATAGGTTTCATGCAAAATATTTTCATGCTAGGAATCTAATTAGTTTCCTCGCCCACATGACCAAAATATGAATAAAATATACAAAATTAGTAAAACGATTAGATTCTAATCGAAACTAAGGAAATACCATTAATAACTACCAAGGCCTGATGAAAATACAACTAGTAAGCACCAAGACTGATAAGGTAATCTAATATTTTCTTGTATCCAAAGAAATATAATTAATGAAAAATAAGTATCAAAATATATTAATATTGTTGATGAAATAAATAAAATGAATTATCGAGCAACTTCACTAAATCTAATAATCTCTATCTCCACTCCTACTCAAAATTTAACTACTTTATCTTGCTATATTAGGGAAAGCTAGGTGGGTCAATAGGGAATCTTTGAGGTATGCTATAAAACTGTTATGCACTAATAAGAAATATGAATGTAATAATGCAATAAATCTTATGAATGAATGACATCAATTTCTAACTGTTAAAATGATAACATCACTTACAAGTAATTCAATATATATTTCCTTACATTGTGGCTAACCAAAGGTTTAGCATCCGCTCAATAATATAATACAATTTCTTATACATATGAATCATGATAGGTCCTGTTGCTTTTTCAAGTAATGTAATCTAGCATTTCACATGGTAATGATAATCATATGGCTATCCATATAGAATTCTAAGAGTCTTTAAGAACCGCAAGTTGTCCTTAATATATGCAAGCATACCATAAGATTTTCTATGGGACTATATGTGTAAATCTTTCAATCTATGACTATTGATACAATGACTTCCTAAAACTTTGAGAGGGTCTTACCATCAAATGTGGCACTCCAACTCTAGGCTTAATAATTCACATTTAACTAACGACAAGCTCATAGAGTAAGGTAGCTAACATGTCTATCTCATATGAGTATTGATAATTTAAAGTTTACCATCACTCAATGCCTTAGGATTTTCACAAAATCCTAATTCAATTATCTAAAATTTTTTAGTCTATTTTTCTTATATTTAATCTTTCTCACATTTTATGTTAGACCTTTGATATGTAGGCTAAACATAGTGTTCATAATGCTTAGCTTTTACCCTTACATTCTATATTGAACTTATTTCTAGTACAACTAACTCTCAATTTACTCAAGTATCACTAGTAACCCTTATGATTCCAAGACAATTCATAGTCATCATAACAATGATAAGGCCTCCCCTAAGCATCCACACATTGCTCATATCACAATCAAGAGTGTCATCCTGTGACTTAAGGGCCTAAATAGAATTACTTATGGTTAACCTTTTCAACTTAAGCTCTAGCCAACATCTCTATCATATTACTTACATGGCCAAACATTCCACAACCCTACGTCTTATTCCAAGCTCTTCCACCCTCTTACAATGTCTTAGCTGAGAGGCTAGCTAATAAAAGCTTAATTTACAACATTTATAAAGGTTTAATAATGGTATTTCATGAGCTTCTTGTAGTAGCCTTTTTTATATCTTCCCTTTCCATTAACTTTTTAATGCCTTTGAGTGCAATTCCAAGGATATGCTTACCTTCTATACTCATATCAAAGCACCTTAAATTTAAAATTTAACTATGCTAAGGTTTATAAATTATCAATAAAACCTTTATAATAATTTCTAACCTTAAGTTTAATAGTTTTAACCATAACCAAACTCTTTCTTTGCTAACTACATCCCCATTAAACTTAGCTTTCTTCTAAGGCCTTAAAATGAGCCCTCTAATGTTATCTAAATAGTAATAATGAACTACATATATATTAGAAGCTATTTATTTCTCTAGAGGGTTGATCTAATACCTTCAATAACTTAGCCAAGCTAATGGTTCCATGCATCACAAGAAGCCCTTAAACAAAGGAATAATTGACTACAACATTATTTAGAGTATTTTATTTATTTTCAAGTTCCTTCAAATTGTTTATTACTTAATCTATGGTATAAGCTATATCATATTACATTTCATACATTATTTATCCATGGTTTTAGAAGTAAAGTACCCTTTTATACCATGTTATATTATCAACTAAACTTTTGAGTAATTTCAAACATAATCGTAGAGCCCTAAATTGAAAATATATTTCAAACAATAAGTTTATACTAAAAATATATAATAAAGTCTCAATTTTATACATTTCTTTGTTTATCATGGCATCAAACTCTTTGTCTACTCATACAATAATCAAGAAGTAAATATTACATTCAATCTACATTAACAAATATCAATTCTACTTAGAAAGAAGAAGAATTATCCTAAGGATCCTAACTCTTAGCAATATATAATAGATGGATAAGGCTATTATGTCTTGCTTATAAAGGTTGTATTCAATTAAATTTTTTCCTTCATGATTTTCCATTTTTTTTATTAATCATCATCATAATCTAAGCTTAATGCATAAATGCTTGAACAACCAACATAGATAACCAACAAGGCATGAAATTGAGCATGATTTTCACTTAATTTATATGATGGTGTCTATCCTAGGAAAGTGTTTCGTACCAAAAAATTGTTTTTCTAAAATTGTGTTTCATATATATATCTATAACCAATGCCAAACATGTAATATGCGATCATGTACTCTGCTTTACATTAATAACAAAAAATGTAGTATGCAATTTTTATAGTTCTACTAAAAAAACTGCATGAGAAAGAGTGAAAATTGAGCCATTCATTTATTAAAAGAAATCTCCCTTAGTCATGGGTAGAAGGAATTTCCTACTTAAACAAGTTTCATTAAAAAGAATGACTAATTATTGTTGCTATTAATTTCAAAGATTTCATAGACATTTTCACAAAAAATCCCTTTTCATCTTAGCTTATATCTTAGCCAAATTTATTATATGAACTCAAGTGTTATTCTATGTTGAAAAGTCATGTAAAGGACTTCTCTTATCTAGGATCTTTCCTTGCTTGAAAGCATTAATCCTCCTCCCTCATTGCTTGTCTCACCTTTTTTTGGTATCCTCTATGTTGTCCCCTCCCAATTCCCCTTTTGTGGTTAAGTTTTCTTAAATTATAGGCACGTCGTAATGGCTTATATAGCCTCGACCACACCACTTCAAACAAAGAATTTACTTTAAGATAAACTAGTTTTTCTTTGGAGAGTGACCTTCAACTCAAAATTTTAAATTATCCATTTTCTAATTACACTAATTTTTGGGTTCTATATAGAGCTCCATATATTTAATATCTAAGTAAGATATGGTAATAGATTCTTTTTTATCTTATGTTCATCTTTTTCTATGATATTTCTAAATGCATCATATATAGAGGTTTTTTTAATCTTCTTATTTTTTAGCCACCAACCCATACTATTTAAGAATCTTTTCCATATGTTATCAAGCATTCCTGGTAAGATAGAAATAAGTATAAGAGAAAAAGTTAAACATATAAGCTCATCTTAAAGCATTATCCCAAGTTACGTTTCATGTGGTATAACTCAAGCGTTATAATTCCACAATGCTTCCAATTTCTTAAGTTCAATTTTCAAAATTAAACATTCAATTTTTCCATGTCAAACAAGACCAATAAAGAGCTATAATTTCTATAGCAACATATCAATTGCAATGTTTTCATCAAAACAAGGACAATAAATGCACTTCCTAAATACCAATTAAGTCTAATAAAGATAGTTGGGAATCACATTTATATTCTTTGTTGTTTCACTTATAATTGAGGCTTTAAGATTTCCATAGTTATAAATATACCTCTAAATTATATTTTAACACCAATTTTCTTTCCAAATTGTGCATTCATGAATAAAATATTGTTAGTGTTATTACTCCTCACCAATATTTTGATAATATATTTCTGCATTTGCTTTAAGATAATAAAATAACAAATTTTTAACTAAAAAAGTTAAAAAATATGTTGGCACTAATTGATAAATAGATCAATAAGATATTTATTAATTCTTTTGTAAGATGGAAAATCATAACAAGTAGATTTCAACACATTAGATGTAGAAATTGTAGCATTAGTTAAGATTTATTATATGATATATATTGTTGACTAAAATATTTAATAAAGAATTTGAGCATGAACCTAAAACTTTAAAATGCTTAAGATGAATCTATTAAGTTCCTCTTTTAAACATTATTATATAATAATTTGAGAGATAATAAGGGTGAAAGATGTTATAGTACTTCCGAGGCACATTTTTTGAAATACATTTATAGAAAAAAGTGCAAGATAAATTGTAATAAAATAGAATACAATTTATTGTAAACTTTAAATTTAGTTACTAATTGTAGAAAATAAATAAAATAGCTGGTTAATTGATACAAAAAATTAAAAAATGTATTGTCATAGTAAATGAAATAAAAGTTATGATGCCAACCAAACTAACAATAATTGTTAAGATAATTATTTAATTCATACAATTTAAGCTTAACATGAAGAATTTATTAAAATAGGATAACAAATGATATCAACTCATAAGATGACTAGACTTTTAAATTTTAAGTTTATAAGATGTAACATAATTTTTTTCATGCTTACAAAAGAACGGACATTTGTTGTCCAAAAGCTTATACTCATATTTACTGGATTTAATAATGTAAGTCAATTAATCGAACTAATGAATGATCCTTCTAAACACATTTTTTAACTCAAATATTATAAGGATTTCAAACTCTAATTTAAAGCATAGAAATATTTAAATGAAAAATCATATAAATTTAAAATTTTTTGTGCTTATGATCTAATTCTTATTAGAAAAATTTAGTAAAATGTAATCACATAGATTTATAAGAACACCATAAATTCCACTTCATTCAATAATTTGAATTATACATATGGAAGTAATGTCTCTAAATTTATTATTAGAAATTTTATGATAAGGATTTTTTAGTAATAATTTTTATTATTTTGTATATTTTTTATATTTATATAGTAAATTAAATCTTTTAAAAAAATATATAAAAAAGTAAGATTGCTTGTAAATGAAAAATTGAAAATTGCTTTAGTTTAAATAAAACTACACAACTAAGAAAAACATTACTATAAAACATTGTTTAAAACTTTAAAAATTGTCATATTCTGCATGAAATGGTTCTTTGATAGAACAAATATGTGCTACTTAAGAAATGTATCTTTGAATTATGGCAATCGTAAATATAAGTTTTTAAAAATGATAAACAAAAAGAGATAGAATATAAAATCATTTTATAATATGAAATATCCTCTTCATTTAAAAATGGTTTAAATATACCAAAAAAGTAAAGTTATTTAGTCTAATAAATATTTAAAATATTTAAATCAAAGTTTACAAAGTTTTATATATTTTATTTAAATATGTAATCATGAAAATTAACTTGAGTCAAAACAAGTCTTGAATTTCACGAATGATAAGAGACAATAAAAAATTAATAAAATTACAAACATGCATGTAATTTCTAATTGTAAAAACATTTCTATAACAAATCTTTAAAAGAGTGCAAAAAAAAATTTTGAAAGCAAAAAATTAAAATCTTTATAAATACATGCAATTGAGAGCTTTGTTGGTGACGTGAGAACAAAAATTAATTTCATAAAAATAATAAAAAGAAATTATGATTAAAAATTTTCAAAATAATTTTTTTAAACATTTTTAAATTTAATTACACGACTATTTTTTAAAACAATATTACAATGTTTTTTAATAAATTTAAAATAGCAATTATACTAAAATAGTAAGAATCGTTAAACCTTTCCTTGTAAAACATTAATAAAAAAATAATATTCATAAGTAAAACTTAGTATCTTTGTTCCTATATATTTATAATTGTATAAAAAAAAACTTATCTTCATGAAATGATTTTTAAATGTTTTAAATTAATGCATCACGAAGGAGTTTTTCTATTTATACTTTTTTTATGCATAGCATCATAATAATTAATTGAAAGAATAACGTGCAATACAAATAAAAACATATATTATATTGCCAAAAAGATGGTCCAATATAGTTTTATAGATTAAAGTAGGAATGAATTGACTTTTGTGACAGTATGATGTATAAAAAGTTAGACATCACTTGGCTTCTACAAATAAATTTAGTTTCCCATTCGATGAAAATAGTCTTGCTACTAAGAAAATTTAGAAAATTAAGGAACACTTTCTATAACATTTAATTAGAAGATACTAACAAAGAACTTTTGGAGTCTAACTACTTATTAATGAAATACCAATTTGCAAATCACATGACTAAGTGTTCAATGGATAAAATATCTGATTACAAAAAAAAAAACTTTAGTAGCATTCTACATGGGATTATTTTAGATTAAAATAAAAAAATCTTAAATTTTGATTACATTTATGGAGCACCAACTTTCCTTTCAAGATTTTACGGTTGACATTAATGATATTGAATAACTTGTACCATTATAAACATATAAAAAATGTTAGGCAGATGAAAATGTGATAACTTTTAAAATATTTTGATATATTTACACAATACATTGTAAAGTTGCACAATAATGTAAGCAAAAAAAAACCTTATTGCTTTAAGGAAAAAATTCTAAGATTATTAACATATAAAAATAATTATGATAATTGAATACTTAATTTATGAAAAACTATCTATAATTTATTTAATAAAATTATCATACTTATGAAAAGTGAATCAAATTTTAAAATTAAAAAACTTAATTAAAATATAACAAAATTTTTAAAATTAAAGCATAAAAGCAATAAATAAATAGTATATGCACGCAACAAATGGGTCCAATCACCTCGTTTGTAATGAAGCTTACGGTCATTTTAAAGAAGGGTCATGACCTTTAAATTCCTTTCCACATTGATTTTTTTATCACTAAGGGTTTGGATAAGGGAGGTGTAGGCATTACTTGGTCAAGAATAAAAATAGTTATTTAGATTTGATCGCTGTTTTTCATAATTTTGAGTTATTGTGTTGACCTTTTAATAGTTTTTTTCTAATTAATTTTTCTTTCATTATATGATAGAATGTTTTTTAATTTATGGCTTTATTAAAAAGTTAATTTTTTTTTAATTTTAAAGTATTCATTACTATTACATCACAAAATATTATTTATTTTTTGTTGAATCTATTCCTGCATGGATAAGATATTACCAAATTATTTTAAGGACATAGATATTCTATAACATTAACTATTTTGTTTTTTAAATTGCTTAATAATTTTTAACTATATTATTTTAATGGCTATGTTTTTGGTTCTAGATTTCTAAGATTTTTTTAAAATCAAAAGTACTTTATTATCTTATTTGATCTGTACATTAATTTATTTTTGGATAACTTCTAAAAAATAAATTTCATTTTTTAATAATTTTTTTTGTTATTTTATTAATATCTTAATTTCATAGATTTCTTTTTTATATTTTATTATAAATTTTTCTTTAAAACTACTTGACAATATTATTTTTTTTTAAGATTTTATAGTTATCATTTAATTTCAAAATATGCTTGAGAAAAATGAAAAAAATAAAAAAAAAGAGAATGTAAGATATTATAACTCTTATAAGATGGAACACATACATTATGTAGATAATAAAAATAAGAGTAGAAAGTTAGTTCACGTAAATAGAATACATTCAAAAAATGTAAAATGATTTCAAGTTAACTAAAACTTTAAATTATATGAAAAATAATTAAAACATTTCCCAAAAAATTCAATATTTATAAGAAAATAACTAGTCAATAAAGTGCATTTAGTATCTTTAAGATTTATTGTAAAATAACTCTAAATGATCATGAAGATTGAAAATTAAAAAGTATAAAAAATAGAATATAATTTGAATATGTGAAAAAATAAAATAAAATTTAAATTGACTAGAAAAATTAAAATACATTTAATTATAAGTTCCTAAAATATAAATTATTAATGCAATAAAAAAATTTTGAAAGATCAATAGAAAATGCATTATATATTTATAGAGTTCTTTTAGTGACACATTGATAAAACTGTTTTTGTGGAAATGTAACACTTTTTTAAAATTTAATTATAATTGAAACCATATTTGATATTGCTAATATTTTAACTAAAACTTACAATAATAATTTAAACTTAATAAATGAACTAAAATGCATAGATGGTCAACAAGTGTACAAATTCTAAAAGTACAAACATAGTAACAAAAACTTGTGAAGTCAAAGTTTGTAACAAGTTAATATATAAAAAATATTTTCGAAAACATAAAATTGTCAAAACCAATACTTCAAGCACAAATAAATATTTATAGCAAAAAAATTATTAAGTAGGTGATAAACTTTTTAAACTATTAAAAGATATGATTGTAAATTTTAAAGCAAAAATCTATCATTAACTAAAAATTAATAAAATGTAAAGCAATCATCATGTTAATGACTTATTAGAACTTTTAATTATTTTTCTACTTGAATTGTGAAATTATTTAAACAGAAAATTATTGAAAGTGGTGAAAGACTATTAAAAATGTATCAATTAATTTTCTAAGAATGCAAAATATTGGAAAACCTTTCACCCAAAGAATGTACATAATTACAATAAAAAATGATAATAATAACTTAATAATAATCTTTAATATAAAAATAATGTGTTGATAATAATTCTTATTTGTGATACAATGTCATAAAATATTCATGTTGAAATTTATTTTAAAAAGACAAAAAATTTCAATGTAAAGAGAGCAAAAATTATTCTATCAAACTTAGAATTAGTCAATGATTTTAACATTTCAATAAAAGATGCCTTAATTATTATTAGAGAAAACATTTTACCAAAAAGCTATTATAATATCTTTAAATTTAGAATTTACTAAATCATTTACATAATTAACTAACTAAAAATAAAACCTATTGAAGGAATACAAATTAGTTCATATCATGTTATTTTGAGAATCTTCAAAACATTGTCTATTGAATAGGAATAAAAACTATTCATACAAAACAAAAAAAGTATTATCGTTTATCCAAAATGAAATATTGTAACCCGAGAAAAAAATTAAAAAATTATGTTGATGAAAATTTTTGACTTTGAGATACAAAGGGGGTTAAATTGGACAAAATATTCAACAACAAAAAATTTAAAAATTTCTTTTTTAAACTTCTTACAAAATTTAATGTCAATGTTTCTTATTTTCAAATGTTACGTATGAATTCCTGATTTGTTAGTGAATTTTTTTAGTTACGAATAATGCAATAAGAGAGTATCATAACTTCAAAATTTTTTAGTGGTTCAATTTCACCTAGCATATATTCACCCCAAAGTACTTGTTGAGAAATATTAAGAAAATTGTACACCTTCATTATAACATGCCATATGAATCAAGACGATTAATCAATTCAATGTAATGATAATATAATATGATATTCTTTTATAGCCAATGCATTCAGATCGAAAGAATGTTAGCATACAATATTAATTCAATTATTTTCTTAAGGGAAGTAAAAGTGAGTTGATCATGGAATCCAATAAAAAATTACCATAACATACAAATATCTTTGTTTCATAAAAGTCCATCAAAATGAGATGATGGTATAATATAAAATAATATTTGGATATTCTACTATTTTGAATATTTAAAATAATTAGGCTAAGAAAATCACTAATATACAATTTATAATGTTTGTTATAACATTTCATATTACGTGGTAGTGATATAAAATACTTTCAAAATTTTAATTGTTGTGTGAGTGACTTTATTATAATGTATAAATTAACTATATTATATGATTCCATTGAGTTTTCTTTATAATTATTTTCCAAATTTACTGCTCCTAAATTAAATAGTTTGATAATGTTGATTAAATCTTAGTAAATATTTATATCACCAAATTTCACTAGATCTCCTTAATGGCCAAGATGAAATAATTAGGACCTCCCATTGTCTCTTTTCTCCAACATCTAATCATATTGTACAAAACATGATCATGTCGTACATTTATCATGAAAAATTTTTCTTTTCAAATTTAAAAAATCATGCATAAATGTAATGCAGTTTAATTGGGTAACAAGTTTCATTAATTTGCAATGGCGAAATCCCTTACCTAAAAGTAACAATTAGTTGCTTGAGCACGTAGAATTATTTTCCATTCTTATTCTACACATGGTTACATCCTCATATTTGATCAATTGTCTTGTTCTTCTAGTATTAATCATCTTCCAACGCAATTCACCTATCATATCAATGAGCAAATCTTGATCAACAATTATTATTCTACTTAATTTATTGTTATCGTCAAAATATTTTAGAGTATTACTCACGACACTAATAAACTCTTCATTTTTGTGTGATAACTTAGCATCTAAGTTTAAGATAAAGAAATTAAATGTCATCTAAGAAAACATTTTCTTGATATTATCAAGTGAAATAAGATTTGCAAGTAATAAAACCATATGGATGAGGTTTCCTTCTCTGAGTGAATTGCTTTCAAAACCAAGCCCAATTTCTGCCTTTTTGTCATTATAAAAATATCTTCTAATGCTATGTAGTAAATCTTAACCAAGTAGCTTTATTAAGATGTCAATTATTTGTATGTTGTTCAACACAAATTAATTGTCTACCATATTTCATCGAATATGGTCTCGCATAAGATGATGCCTAATATGAATTTGTTTGGGCTCATAATGCTACATAGGAATTTTAGTTAGGCAAATGACACTCAAATTGTAATATTTTGTGGGGAGATTTTACAAATGTAATCCCATATCATGTAATCGTGTTTTCATCCCAAAAGTTTGTACTAGAAACCCTCACAGTACTATATATTATGCTTCATTTGTTGCAAATGCAGTTATTCCATACTTTTGTAATAGATCATTAGTTTAAGAGGTGTCCAAAAAGTGATTAAATTTCTTCAATGCTATTGAAATGCATTATAGAACAAACATAATCTTTGTAGATATTTCCCATTAAATTATGACAACTAAAATTTGGGAAACCAAAAAACTAAACCTTTCTGTCAATCAAGTATTAAAAGGTTTTTTTTATTTCTTCTAGATGGAAGTCCTTGGTGCTTGATTGAAAATGATAAAAAATTCTCATGCTAAAAACCATGGCAAGTCACCTTATAGTCAATAATAGAACATATCATCCATTGGTATACCTTGAAATCTATTTGTTCTTCTTTCTCCTTTTTATTTAAACAATGGTTGGCACTTGCAAGTAGAAGTCGATTTGAGATTGTTAAGATCTATCATTTTTAACATCTCATTTATATACTTTATTTAGCATACAATGATACCTTTATCAATCTATCTAAGATTCATTTCTTGAACATAAGTAACCTCACCCATTATGTTCATCTCAAATCTTGAACAAATAAGCTTAATAAATAATTCATAAAAGTTAAAGTTAGTTGATCCAAATAAGATATCATTCACATAATCTTGGCCTAGAAGACGTTCATAAGTGTAGTTCTTGATGAAAGGTCTCTTCGACATTCTGATCCTAAAATAATTTTTTAGTAGAATTATATTATGTTTATCATGCTAGGATCTTTGTTTTTTTCCTATTTCAGTTTTGTAAAATTTTTCATGTCTTTTAAATCTAGCACATTTTTTTTATGAGTAATCTCATAAAACATCAGTGAGTAGGTTCCATTACAATTAAATTTCTTTCTTAAATAGCTTATATGCCTACCTATTTGAAGAATACTATAAAGAGATAGCCTCCAGTACAATGGTTTCTAATCTTCAATTTCTATCCTTTTCGCTTATGTAATACTTCCAACCAAAAAAACATAAGTTTTCATTTTTTTGGTTTCTTGTTATGCAAAGTATGAATAATATCTTATTAAAAATAGGTTTTATATAAATCTATTTAAGCATGGAGAAAAAAAATGGCTTGAATTTTTAAGGCATTATGATTTGAAGCTTCTATTTCACCAAAAATAAAGTAAAAGTAGTAAACAATGCTTCATGGAGGACAACAACATCTTAGGTAGATCACATAAAGGAAGCCCAATTAGCTATTTCAAAGGATAATTGAAAGATAAATGCTATATTCATAACAAATAAAAGGAATTTTTCTAAATTACCCACTATTACATATTAACCACAAATTGTTAATGCCCGAAACCAACAGATCTTGTTGGTAATACTAAAACACAAATATTTGTTGGTAGAAAGCTTCAGTTAAACCTAAATAAAAATAACATTCTCTACCAATAAAATGCATATTTTTACTGTTAAGGCCAAATTTTTGGCAAAAAAATAGGTTAAATTTATGTTAATAATGAGGCCACTACATCTTCAATTTCCTTTTTTTGTTTGTTTTCAAATTTTTATTTTTCCATAATCTTCTATGTCTTCCAAATTTACAATTATTTTTTATTCATATGGTCATCAAACATTTCTTGAGTACATTTCTTTGCAAATAAGGTTTCTTTATTAAATAGTTTACATGTCTACGTATTTGAAGAATATAGTAAAAAGATAGCCTCCAATAACTTTTCTAATCTCCAATTCTTATCTTACTTACTAACGTAACATATCCATGCAAAAATGCCTAATGTTTCATTGTTGGGCTTTGGTTATTTCAACGTACATGTAATGTGTTATTCGTAATTCGTTGGCTAATAAATCTATTTAGAAATTTACATAATGGAATGGCTTATATTATTATTACATTATGCCTTTGAGACTTTATATCAGCAAGAAAGGAGTAAAATTATCTAGTAGAGTTTTATAGAGAGCATAATTGTATGATATTTGACATAGAGGAAGCTTAATTAAATATTTAGATGGATAATTAGAAGATATATGCTATACATGACCAATATAACGGCTTTACAATATTGGTCCTTATGGCATAGTGACTATATTGTACTAATAAAGCATGATGATCTATGGAAGATCCAAACTCAAATATTTTTAAGTTGAGAGGTTAAATTAAATATAAATGAAAATAAATTTCTTTATCATAAAATTGACATTTTGCCAATTAAGGCAATATTTTTGGCAAAAACATAACTGAAATGTATGCTTCCAAAAAAGTAAGGCTTATGTGGTGTGAATAAAGCTATTATATTACAAAATGATTCCGAACCTATATCATACTTTTGAAAAAGGTCATGTGAGCCATTTTATATGCTCATAATGTTTAACACATCATTCTATGCTAAAAATAAAAGCCAATGCAATATAATATTTGAAACACTTAAGTATATGTTAAGGCTATGAAAATTCAATTTTTGAGACAACTAGAATAAGCATTTGGCATTTAATTAACTTTTTTACAATAATAATTTTTAGTCTAGCATACAAATGAGACATACCATTGGATTATATAACAGGATGTGCTAGTTATCGTTATACTAGTATAAAAAGACTAATAATACTCTTCTTGATATTAATGTCATTTTACAAACCATTATGGAGATCCTTATCATCAAAACATGAACTAAAAAATAATAGATTTACTCTAAGAAAATTTTGATAAAAAAATTATACAAGTGGACTTTTGGAAAGAAGATAATGTATTCTTAAAGGTAAGTCTAATTAAATCCATTATAGTGTTTGGAAAGTAAGGATAAGTATGGACAAGGTACTTTCTACCTTTATAGATTATTGAAATAAATTGTGACATTATTTACGAGATTGTTTTGTAACTACCATTGCTAATAGTACGTCATGTATTTTGTTTTTTAATTATAATAACATTTTTTCTAAAACTACTTATTTATTTAAATATGTTGAAAGCAACATTGTGTTGCATCTTAAATTATTTCATGATGAAAGTCCAATGGTATTCTTATCATTGGAAACCAAGAAAATATGGAAGAAGAGTAACTCATTGTTAATGTATAATAGACAAGTTGTACTAACTATAAGATACTTGGGAAGTAAAGGAAGAGATGCATTGGAGACATCCCATCATTTTCTTAATTTGAATGTTTAAATTCATAAATGGATAAAAGTTTGCAAAATATCTATAACACTTTATGATTTATTTATTATTTGTTCTATAAATGTAAGGCATTTCAATATTTGTTTTGAACATCATGAAATGATATTTACATATGGATATTTTTGCATAAAATCACAAACACAACTAATTCAAAGAACTAGTATTGTCGGTCAGAAATCCAATATGGTAGAACAAATGAAAAGGAACCCTAAATAATAATTCCACTTGAATCAAAAGTCGATTACATAAAAGGAAATTGAAAATCTTATTAAACTAATATCAACTTAATTATGATATGTTTGTTATGGAAAAAGAATAAAAGCACCAAAAGATGTTAGAATCGTATGACTTTTTTACTTAAATAAATAACACTTGGAGTTGTTTTTTATGAGGTTAGTCAAAAAAAATTTTTAAGTCATTTCTGATAGAATATGCAAGAAATAAAAATATTTAGAAGGTTTTATCTCAAGGGATTTCTAACAAATAAATATATGAACTAGATGTGGAGAATTGTAAGAGGAATGCAACTAATAACAAAGATATTCTATTTAGGAGTGAAATGGAAAACTATTGTGAGGGATAAGGAGAAATAGTAAAATCAAATTATTGTAAAAGTGCCTTTATGGAAGTTGAAGGAAAAGATTCCATGAAGTAATTATAGGAAGCTTTTTTTATGGAAGAAAAGTGAATCCCCTCTTAAAGATGGACTTAATTTTCAAAAAAATTTAATAATGATTGGAGTCAATGTGTATGTGACATAAGACATTTAATATTCTTAATTATACTTTCACTAGAAAAGTACATTCTAAGGGCATTTTTATGATGGAAAAACTTTGAGACAAATCATACTTATTATTGCTAGTGGACACCAAATGATCCATAAATGGATCGAATGGTCCTAAAATTTTATAAAATGGAGACAATGTCGCTATCAAATTATAGTTGATAATTTTACAATGCTTTCATAAAGTACTTAATGGTTTAATTTACTATGTTTTTTTATGAGAAAATACTCTTGTAAGAAAGATAGTGTCTCATGATGATAGATTTAGCATTCAAATTAATTTAATAATAATCCAAGTCAAAATGAATATCACATAAGATATTTATTACACTTAATTGTACTTTCGCTAATAAAATACATTCTAAGGAGAGTTTCGGAATGATAGAGCCATGAGATAGATGAGATCTATCATTGGAAGTGACTAAAAAATGATCCCATAAGTGGGTGTAATGGTCTAAAATTTTTTTAGAATGGACACAATCTCATTATGAAATAATAGTTCACAGTTTGATGATTATTTCATTAAGTATTGGGTGGTTTATTATGTTGTTGACTCTTAATCATGGTATTTTATTTAATGATAACAAAATCTAAGAATTACTAGTAAAATTATTTGAGTGAAATCTTAAATTTTAGGTAACCAAAACTTATATTTTGTGGAGAATTTAAAAACAAAATGAGACTAAGGTGAAATCTCATGAAGGGCATCTTGATTGGAATTACAAATGTAAAAACAAATATTTTTAATTTAAATTTATATATTTAAAATTTTGTTTTGATTAGAATGTTAAGTGTGATTACAATCATTCATACAAGATATAAAAAATTATTTTTATTCAAATTAATTATTTTATAAAATTATTAGGATTCTAAAATTTTTATCTTATCTTGATTTTGCAAATAATTATTTTATTCTATATGATATGATTGGAAATCTTCTTTTGATAACTTGTTACAAAAAGTATAATTTAATTATAATAATTGATTAGTAAAAAAATAATAATATAATTGAAATAAAGAAAAATTATTGGAGTCATATCACAAATAAGAACCAAAAGTCTTAGGTTAGAAGACAATGCCAGAATTTATTTAGGTGCACTTCAAAAAAATTACTGCCAAAATTGTTGAACGATTTTGCTTGTTCAACAATTTTGCTTTGATTCATTGTTCAACACTATGAACATAAGTCATTTTTGGAGCAAAGTAGGGGGTAAAAAGCTCAAAATAAATATCTGAATTGGATAATGTGAGAAAACTCACATAAACCCATAATAATCCATCATTTTTTTAAGGTGGTTCTAAGATTTGTACCAGTTTTGCACGAATCTAATCAAAATTGACAAAATGATTTCTACCATCCAATTATAAAATAACATGGTCGAATAATCCTAATGTCATCTACCATTTTAAACCACTTATTTTAATCCACCAGTCAGTCAAGTAATTTCGTGATCACCAAGTCGATCTTTTATTTGCATGAACTAAATCTAGTTATCAAATCACAATTCAAATGGAATGGAGTAAATCGAAACCTAGTTTTTAAATAATGTTTATTTAATCCTATCCATCCAACCAAGAAGCTGTTAAGATCCAATGGTTCAGGAACTTTCAATCAGCTACCTGCAATGCAACTGCTCCTTTATGCAATGCTTCAAACTATTGGGTTTTTTATAATTTGTTAGTTAAAATTGCATGACGTTCCTTTTAATTGGTTAGTTTAGCAAGTGTTTCTAGTCATTAATTTTTGTATCACCAAATATTTTAATATATTGCTAATTATTTTTGTTGAAATGTCATAGTAACCTACTTGTCTTTTGGCAAAATGATTTATATTACTTGTGTTTTTGCTTGGTTTTTGTCTTGGGGAGATTTAAGCTTGAGTTTAAGTCGAGTTACTTAAGAATTGCTTATATATATTCTATATTTTTGTTGATTTTTTTTCAGAAAACCTTTTTATTAAAAGAAGGTTAATGTGTTTCAAATAAAATTAACATTTACTCAAAGTCACATTTAAATATGTTCTTAGTTTTATTAACAAAATTACTTCAAAGCATTTTATAGATATTCTTTAAGGATGCAACAATTTTATTTTTAATAATTTGCCTACTTCTTATAAACTCTTATGAACCACAGTTCAATTAGTGTAAGAGACAAATCCCATTTTATTAAGAAAAAAATATTTAGTCGATCCATAAATAAACTAATGTTTTACCAAGTCTGGATAAAGGTGCATCTTCTAATAGACCACCACACTTTTGTGATAATTCTTATCTCACTTGGAAAATTAGGATGACATTTAATTTAAAATTTGTTAATAAAGAAACAGAAGTACTAATAAAAATCCTTTTGATTTTTTTAATAAAAACATAGGATGTTTTTATTCATAAATTTTTAGAAAAATAATTCAGGAAAAAAATACTACAAATAGTTAAATGATAGAGTAAAATGATACATATAAAATAAGGAATTTATGGTAAACTCTATGTGGTATATTTTAATAGTAAAAAATAACCACAACTATAGATTAGTACATAAAAAATAAGAATTACTGAAAAGGTATAACTTTTTGGTAGTAATGTCTTGTAGTCCTTTAGGTGTTGGCATTTGGAGCACCAAAGTGGTAAAAGGGTGACGCGTGATAATTTGGGTTAATAGGAAACTTTAGGGTATTGGTGAAGGCAATAATTTGTTTAGTTATGTGTTATCCTATTGGAAGGTCTATCACTTCAATCCATGTCCCTCATATGTGATTTGGATGTTGGCTGAAGCAATAGAAAATCTCTCAGATTCGATCATTATCTCTCACAATTGATGTTAGAATTTCTCTGGCTGAGTTGGACACACATTTTTTTCATTAAAGTAGAAACACACAAATAAAACAAATTTATTTCTTAGTTTTTTATTCTAAACAATCTCTTGAGCATCCCAATTTATTAAGATAAATATTCTTGCATTATTTTTTAAAAAATTATTAAAAAAATTAAAAAAATTTAATTTACTTAAATAGTTCAAAAACTAGTTGTGTATTTTGGGATGTGGTAACAATGTTGACGAAATGGTGGGTGGCATAATGGTAGGGCGAGCGACATGGTAGAACTGTCGATCTAAGTTTTTGGAAGGCATGGATGATGTGGAACAAATTGATAGTATTGGCTAGTTGGTGAAGGTCTTTATGGGATGTTAGGGTAATAGGTCAAAACATGTCAAGTGCTAGTCAAACAATTTTCTTAGGCCAATTGGGATCTTGTAGGTGCACAAATTAGCTTGGGTAATGGTAAAGACTATTGATGGTATTACTGATGGTGATGCATAGAGTAAATTGTGACAAGTGGTGAACTCAATAAAAAAATTCAATTTTAAGCATGTTTAAGAAATTCTAAAACCAGAGTTTACACTTATGGATATGTGGAAAAGATGCAACCCCAAGAAATATATGTTTGTGACCTAATTTTAGATGGTTCTATGTCATTCTCCCTAGGAGAAGAGAGTTTAGCTCGATGACATAAAGGTGGAGGGTATAGTAGTGTTCTAACAAGTGTGATGTAATATGTTGTAGGTCATCATAAGTGAGCCAGAAGTTCTTGATTGAAAGTATGTTCCACCAACAAATTGAAACTTTCTTAATTTTATAATCTTTGGTTAAAATTTTTTTATGATCTAAAATTTTCTTCACATTATTCTAACTCTCAAAGCTAATGTGATGGCGAGGACAAATTCACTCAACATAGGAGAATCAAACTCAAATAAAAGGTTATCTTAATCTCATACTTTTAGAGCAAATTCAAAATATATGCATTAATTAAAAATTTTTGAATATTCTTAAAAATTCTAACTTCATGCACTCATAACTTTAACATGCTACAGAAAAAAACTATTATGAAATCACTTTAATTATAACATAGTTTCTTTCACAAAATTTCCTAACCTTTCTTTCAGCATTTTCTAGTATCTTGTGTATATTGTTACTTCATTCTTTTTTTAGATATTATTGAAAGTAATAAAGAAATTTTAGTAGAGATAGAAATTTTAAAGTATACTAGTAAGACAATAAGATCAATAAAATACATTGACTTATTATCATAAACTTATATAGTAAGTGGTGGGTCCAGCAAGGTGGCGGTTAACTTCTTAATTATAACAAAACTAAGTCTCCTTAATCAAGAGTTTCCTAACTTAGCATAATGTATTCAAGCCTAAATTCTTTATCTTTCCTTTTTCTTTATCCATGGTGTTAAAAGTATTTATAGATTTGTTAAGCTTAAGTGATTAGAATCTCTTATAAAGTAAAGTATGGTGTAATGTGATGATCTTTCCATTATAAATAAAAGAAAATATATTTGTATTACCCTTCAGAATCACATTCGTTTCAAAAAATCATGATCTTCTAAAAATTAGATGACCTACTTGCATAAATATGATATCATATAAAATCTAATCATTATAAGAACCTAATTTTAATAATACATAACATTATTGTTTAATAGAATAAAGGTTTTATTTATCTATGGCATAGATTAGGGCTTTCGATGTTCCAAGAAAGAAGCTATTATTTCTTTAATATCCATAAAAGATATTATAATCTTGTAACTACCATTATATATGATCATCTAAAATGGTTGTTTATTAATTTTTTTATGTTAAAAGATAAATGTGCATTTAACCATGTATTTATTTTCAAATTTTCTAATTCTTACTCAGCTTTCTCATTGGACGTTATGATTTCTTCTTATTCTGACTCTTCGTATTCATTAGCAACTTTTGATTCATAGTCATGGATTTCTTTGGATAGTTTACTGCTACATGTTTCGTTTCATGACAATTAAATCGAAAAGTCCAAATTAGTTGCGTTGTCTTAAACAAAGGTGTAGAGAAGTGGATGTAATGAAGGTTTGGGAGTTTTCCAGACTATAGTGGTTTGAGTAAAGGAACTATGAGTTTGAGTAGATTGAGAAATGATGGTACATACATTTGAAAGAATTCACACATTATTTTTCTTGAAATAAAATTTTAATTTTTATAACATTTTGATTTATGCGATAGGCTTTCTTTGAGGTAGTAACATTTCTCAAGTTACACTCTACTTATATGCATTACTTTAAATTTACCATAAAATAGAAAAGAAATACATACTCGAGCTCATTTATATCATACTTAAGTTTATAATCTTCAAACTTATCAATATACTCTTTAATAGATCTATAAAATTAGGAAACTTATCGTTATTTATCTTATATGTTGATGTTATAGGCTAATGGATTAAAGTTATTATATAACCTAATCTTAAGGTTTCTTCACATTTACAATACCTCTTCATCATTGTTAGTATTATATTATTACTTTAACCTTCTAAGAAACCTACACATAATATACTAAGTGTGGCCTTAATAAATTAATAATTGTTTACTCACTCATTTCGTGCTAGTTAAAATAATCATCCATACTACTTTATCAACTAATATGATCTTTAAGATCATAAATATCATAAAAAATGGATGCATATAGTTTCACATTAAGGATATATTGTAATCTTAATGTGTCTTAGGTCTTTTATCGTCACTAGGCATATATGGATCAATTGTATAGTCTAATTCATCAAAAAGTTTACTTCTTCTTTAACTATCAGGATTTCTCTTATAGATATCAATTGTATAGTCTAATTCATCAAAAAGTTTACTTCTTTAACTATCATGATTTCTCTTATAGATATCTTAGTTAGATTTATCAAACAGATAAAATCTTTTGTGATTTCTACGTCTAGTAGGATTTCTTTCTTTTAAATAATTGGTGTGTCTTTTCTTCTCCTATTGCCCTTTTTCTTTTATTGGTTCATGTTGTTTATTCAAGTAGATTTGTTCAACCAAATCGATGAGTTGTGCTATTGATTGGGATATGTATAGCATAAGGTATTAGTTTATAGCTTGTGTTTAGTTTTGAATTAATTCTTGACTTAGATTTGTAATTTGATAAGACCAACCATACCTTATAGTCTTAACAAGGTTTATTATACAAGAGGATATTAAGGAAAATAATATTTGAATTTTTATAATAAAATAGTTTAGAAAGCAAAGAAATCACATTTATAGAGTATCAAAACTGAGATAAGGTGTGCTCTTAAGAAAATGGCAAGTGATCAAGGTCCCATTGTTGTCGAACTACCTCTTTGATAGAGCCAATTAATTCTCATGAAAGATGATAGGATGTTAGAGCACTGCCTTTATACTACTTAAATCAAAGTTTTCCCAAAACAAACTAATTGTTCTTTAGTCGATAAAGATAAGAAAAAGAAAATATTTTTTAATAGAAAACAATATTATTTAATGCTAAAGTTGATGTAGAATAGAAAATTATATTCTCTAAAGCCAAAGTTAAAAAAATAAATGAAAATATAAAAATATTTAGTGAAAAAATATAAGCACTAATATCAAAGTTGAAAATAATAAAAAAAAGAACTTGTTTTAGACGAAAATCATATTTTGTGATACCAAAGTTGATGTGGAATAAGTTTTATCTTCTACTAATGTCAAAATTGAAGCTTATAAAACTAGAGATACTCAATAGATTATTAAGAAATATTAGAAGTTACTATACATTAATAAAGATTAAATTATATGTGTGATAGTTTAGAAATATTTAATAATTACATTCTAAATTTTCAGTATAGATTACAAAGTTGAGTTTGTGAAAAACCTTAAGCCTTAAGAATTAAGCATTACATCTAATAAAACAAGTTTTGTTGCATCTAATTTCAAACAAATAAAATAAAAAAATTAAGGTAAACTCTTTTTGGTGTCTAAAGACCTAATATGGTGACAAGGTTACATGGTGGTAATTTGGAATAGTAGTGAAGATTGGTGTGTTAGCAAAAGCAAGAAATTTGTTTAATTATCGACTCTCCTAGTGGAAGGCCTCTCACATTCAATACTTGTGTCTAATAAGGGATACAGTTGTGGGTTCTCCCAATGGAATATCTCTCGCCTTCAATCATTATCTCACATAATGGATGTTCGAATCTCTCCTACTAGAGTTGAGCTCACACATTTTAGTCATAAATTGGAAATATACAAATAAAATTAGTTTATCCTATAGTTTTCAACTCCTATAATATAATGAGTATCCTTATTCATAGAGAGCTCAAAGGATCATTAATAATAATTTTTGTAAAATTAAAAAAAATAAAAAAAATTAATAAGATTAAGCAGTTCTAAGATTGATCATGCATTTTGAGTGGCAGTAATGATGAGTGATGAAATAATAGGTGGCAAAACAAAGGGTTAAGCAACACGATAGAGCTATCGATATGAGTTTTAAGTATGCATTGTTCGGTTGAAATGGAATGGGTTATAGGAGTAGTGGGTTGCCATGGGTAGATGAAGTGTAATGTGTTTGCTTGGCTCAAGTGTGGGTGAAATAGTGTTCAGGGCAATTTGGGTCACATGGGCTTTTATGTCAGCTTGGGCGACAGATGTGGCTACTAACCACAATGGTAAAGATAGCAGACTATGGCAGATAGTGCCAATGAGCAAAACCAATAACATAATTTAATTTAATGTAATTTTCAACAAAATCTTGTACTTCTGGACTTATGAAACTGGTGTGACACAAGTGAATGTGTGTTTGTCAGCTAATGCTAGATGCTCCAAATTCAAATGTGCTTTAAATACTTTTGGATTTAATAGAATCTTGAGCTTAGAAATAGTTTATGAAATTTGCATAAGTTATAGATAACATATGAATAGTCATTTGAGAAGAAGAGCAAAATAAAATAAAGCTAAAAAAAGATGTTGTAAATAGTCTTGAATGAGTCAAAGAAGGCTAGTATATGTGAAGGATGAAAACAATGAAGCTTTTTTTACATGATAACTAAAAATGAAGAAGAAAAAAAGTTCATCTTAAGTGAGTAGGAGCTAATTTACTTCAAATATATGGACAATGTTTTTATAGACACCTAAAACAAAGAATGTACCTCTTCTACTTTGATGATATTTTTATGGACATCTAAAACATAACACATTGTACAAAAAATAAAAAATAGATATATTTTAAATAATAAAATATTTATTGAAGAAATATTATAAAGTATTATCCTAAAAAATATTAGGATTGGCATTGTGAAAACGAGAAAGGTTAACAGTAATAAAACATAAAAAATTAAAGATTGTAGCCAAGGACCAAAATGAAGATTCATTTAAAGATAAGGACTATACACACGACATAGTATAAAGAAATTTTTTGCAAATTAAACCATGTCAAATGTAAGATTATCGAAATATGAAAATAGAAAAAGAAAATTGATTGTGAGAAGATTTTAAATAATCTATAGCAAAAGAACTTTTTTGTAATTATAAATATTTCAAATATTTAAAAAATGATATTGTTATCATAATTGAACTTATACAATATATTTTCAAAAATTATCATAAAATTAAAAACAAGAACAACACCAACAAAGGTAAGAAAGTATAAATATTTCAATCTCTTATTACATAGGATTTGAACAATCTTTGCTCTATCTAATAAAGACTTCATCTTTTTCCTTAATAGCCCAAAAATATTCGAATCACTTGATGCGATAATTAGACCAACACTTATTGTTTTTCGCACTCATGTGTCCTAAAAATGTTTTCAAAAATAATTTATAGAACTTCTTGAGCAAGTAATCTCTATAGCAATTCAATATATTTTTACCTAGCATTTGTTAATAATTTTCTTACTATTTTTTGGCATTTAGTAATCAAAAAGTTTTTACAAATTGAAGTGATATTATTGTCATTAGAATCTTTTTCTTTTCTTATTCCATCTTTAAGGATCTTCCCTTCTTTTTCAAGTAATTTTACACAATTATGTCATTTGTCTTTTATAAATAAAACACTAAATAAAAAAATAAAGAATGTATTCTAAAAATATAATTCTAAATTATGGACAACCATTACAAAGTTATTAAAAACATGACAAAAATGATATAGAAAAAAACATATTGATCTATAACAAGAAAAAATTTGATTAAAAGATATAAAATTTTGATATTTTCAACATATATGTTTCACATAAATGCAAATGTTTAACGTAAACAAAAAATTATACAAAATGTTAAATAAAAATAGTAAAGATATGAGTTGCTTGAAATGCTTAGCGCTATCTATATAAAAGTAAATAGAATACGTTTTGGAAGTTTATAACTCGTAAATGTTAGAGCAAAGAATTGAGCAAAGGCAAAATAAAATCAACATAAATCATTAACATAAAATTAATAATAAAAAAATTATTATATTACTTGATAAAATAAAAAACTCAATGGTACAACAATACATATCACATTTATGAAAAAAGATTGCTCAACTATAAAAAAATAAAAGATATTGATCCACAGAATGTCTTAGTACAAGTATATGCATATAAGATAAAAATATTATGAAAAAATAATAAGATTATTAAACTTTTATGAAATAAAAAATTTGTTACATTAAATTTTCAGTAACATACCATCAATAAAAGTACAACCATAGAAACAATTTAATGAAAACAAATTAGCAATACTAAAGAATATCAATGATAGTAAAAAATAAATAATATTCTATAAAATTTATAAACAAATGGATGTGATGTTTTTTTAAAGTTGGTTTGAGTTATTTAGTTTGTAGTAAACTATAACCCAATATACAAAAATTTAAATTCATTATGATTAAAAAAAATTTATTGATATTTATAGCATGGAATATTAATTTACTTTAAAATAATTAACAAGAGTGATTTTTTTGATATAAAATTTTCTTATAATCTAAAATAAAATAAAATGATTTTTTGTTTTAGGTAACAATTCTAAAATTTTTTTTATATTAATAATTTAAAAAACAATAACATTTAAAAGATTTATGCAAAATAATTTTTTTATAATATTTTAAAAATTTAATAATTTTTAAAAACAATTAACACAACTTGAACTATTACAACACATGTTAAGATTTAACTTCTATAATGCTAAGGTCAAAATAATATTATGAAATATTTAATTTTTTTTGTGATTATCACATCAAAATATATAACAAAATTATTTATAAAAAATTTTTTTTAATATCTCAAAAAATTTATATTCATAAAATAATAAAAATTATCAAAATAATAATACACCATTTAAAAACAACACTATGGGGTTAACTTAACTCATGAAAAGTTATTACAAAATAAAAATATTAAAATTACATAATTGCTATGCAAAGATTTACTATGAGTATAACGGCAAAAAATATTTTAGTGGAAAAATAGAACATTTTGAACTTGAAAAGATAGAAAATTACTATTACTATTAAATATTTCATAGATATGAAATTCGTTTATCATTTGAACTAAAAAAAATATCATTATATTCGATGTTTAATAAATAAATATATTAATAACAGAATTATAATAATCGATAAAAAGCACATAAGTGCTGGAAATTAAAATATTCAAACACATATCACATTCAAGAAAATTTTTTTCTTAAAAAATATTACCATGCCATGTTTTAATGGTACTCACAATCACAATCAATTATGACATATAAAATTTAAATAATATATACTACTTTTTCAACTAATAAAATAAGTCTGTGAAAGAAATTGATGAGAAACAATAATCACAAAATATAAATTATTAAAAAAATATAAAAAATTAATAACTATTTTAAAATGTTTAATTAAAAACCATATGTCATGAAAAAGATTTTTTTTTATGTAGGCTTAGTAAATACTTTTAAAAATAGTAAATAAGAAGGAATATAAAACATAAGGTTTTGTGACATGTATAACATTTTAAAACTATTTAATGATTTTTGAATTTTTTAACATAGATTATTAAGTTGAATAGGTGCAAAACCATAAGCATTAAGCATTAAATCCTTTATGACAAGTTTTGTAGCATCTAATTTCGAACAAATAAAATGAAAAATTTAATGCAAACTCTATTTGGTGCTTACAACACTAACGTGATAAAAAGGTGACATGGTGGTAATTTTGCATTAGTTGAGAAGTTTGGGGTGTTGGCAAATGTAAGAATTTCTTTAGTTATCGACTCTCCTAATGGAAGGTCTCTCACATTTAATTTTTGTATCTCAAATGATTGTTGGTTCTCCCAATGGAATATCTCCTTCCTCCAATCTTTATCTCTCATAATAGAAGTTTGAATCTCTCCAACTAGAGTTTAGCACACACATTTTAGTCATAATGATGAAAACGCACAAACAAAATAAGTTTATCCTATACATTTCATCTTCTGTAGTATAGTGAGTATCTTTATTTATAGAACCTCAAAGGTTCATTAATAATATTTTAAAAAAGTTCTAAAAATACTAAAAAAATAATTTGTTTAAGCAATTCCAAGACTGACCTTGCATTTTGAGAGACAGTAATGACGAGTGCTGAAACAACCAGTGGCATAACAATGCGTTAAGCAACACAATAGAGTTATCGATGTGAGTTTTAAGTATGCATTAATCCAGCAAAATAAAATGGTTTATAGAAGTAGTGGGTTGACATGGATAGTTGATGTGAAATGGGTTGACCTGTCTCAAGTGTGGGTGGAACAATGCTTCAGGCCAAGTTGGGTCAAATGGGTTCTCGTTTTGACTTGGGTAACAGTAGTAGCTACTGACCACAACGGTGCTGCCAGCAATTTGTGTCGGACTATGCCGGTGAGCAAAATCAATAAGATAATTTAATTTTAAGTAATTTCCAATGAAATCTTTTACTAATGGACTTATGGAAGTAGTGTGACACTAGTGAATGTGTATTTATTAACTAATGTAAGATGCTCCAAATTCAAATGTGCTTTAAATACTTTAGGATTTAATAGAATCTTGTGTTTAGAAATAGCTTATGAAATGTACATGAGTTAGAGATAACATATTAATTGTCATTTGAGAAGAATAGCCAAAATAAGAAGACAAAAAAAGAAGATATTGTAAATATTTTTGAATGACTCAAAGATGGCTAGCATATGTGAAGGACGAAAACAATAAAGCTTTTGTTTTTCCATGATAACTAAAAAAGAAGAAAAAAATTACCTCTCATATGAGTAAAAGGTAATTTATTCAAAAAATTTTGACAATTATTTTATAGACACCTAAAACAATGTACATTATAGCTTAAGCTTTGATGATATGTTTATGGACTCCTAAAACATAACATAATATATAAAAAAATAAAAATTTCATATATTTTAAATATTTAAATTTTATTTTTTTAATCTTACAAAGTGTTATCCTAATAAATACTATAAATGGTGTAGTGAAAATGAAAAAGGTTAACAGTAATAAAACATAAAAAATTGAAGATTATGGTACAAGACTAAAATGAAGATTCATTTAAAGATAGGAACCATACACATGATAAAGTATAACGAAGTTCTCTGCAACTTAAACCATGGTAAATGTAACTTTATGAAAATATAAAAATATAAAAAGAAAAATGATAATGAGAAGTTTTAAATAATCTATAGTAAATGTACTTTTATTTGTAATTTAAAATGTTTTAAATATTTAAAACATACTTATATTATTATCATTATTAAACTTATTCACTATGTTTTAAAAAGTTATCATAAAATCCAAAACAAGAACGACACCAACATACTTAAGAAAGTATAAATATTTGAAAAAGAAAATAAAATATTACCCAGGAAAAAAAATAATTAAATGTTAAAAATGTTCTACATGTTAGTCAATATTAAATTTTCTTTGAAACATAAACTATTCTATTGTCAAATGTTATTGCTAAAAATAATATTTTTTTAATTCAAAAATTATATCAATTATGCATATAGATTTAACTCTTTTGAAGTCTTTTAAATATTTAATTTATTGAATTTTTAAATGGCTTTTGTTTTATTTTGCCTTTAAAAGTTTCGTGCAATAACATTTTTTAGCTAAAATTTTATGTAATCAAAGCTCTAATATAACTTGAGTTAAAATGTTGTAAAACAGATTCCTCATATTTTAGACTTTTAATCATATTTTCATTATAGCAAAATAATGTTTGAGCTTTACTGCCACCGTAATAACTCACTATTGCATTTTTCAAACAGTTAAAATTCCAATACATAGTCCAAACTAATATTGTTATAAATTAATAATCATTCTATGTGTTTAACAAATATAACTACTACATTTGAGTCTTGTCATTTTCGTACATGAGGCATAAAATTTTATCCAAGAAATAAGTGAGCTATCATAATTATTTAATAAGAAATTCCTTAACATCAATAAATGAAAGGCAATTTTTTGAGACTATATTAGATAATAAGTCATCACCATACATAATAAAATTTATTCATTACCATAAAATAAATGTCAACAATTTTGCTATGCAATGTAAAGCAATGTTATCTTTATTGCGTCGTTCTTATTTTGTTTAGTATACAATATTTTTTTAGTGTGCAGTACATTAGAATATTTTAGATCTCATTAAACCTTATGTATCATCTTTGAAAAATTTAAAATTTTATTTGATGTTTGTTGAATATTTGATGGGATTCTAATGATCATCCAAGAAAAGTTTCACAAAACACACTAGCTTGTAATACTCGAAATAGACCTTTCAATCTCTTATTATATAGGATTTGAATAATGTTAGGTCCATCTAATAAAGACTTTATCTATTTCAGGTAGCCAACAAACATTCTAATCACTTGATTAGATAATTAGATCTACACTTATTGTTTTTTGCACTGATATGTCCTAAAATGTTTTTCAAAAACATTTATAGAACTTCGTGTGGCAAGTCATCTCCATATCAATTCTATATTTTTTTTACCTAACATTTGTTAATAATTTTCTTACTATTTTTTTGGCATTTAATTATGAGAACGTATTTAGTAATTGAAGTGATATTATTGTCATTAGATTCTTTGTAATTTATTATTCTATCTTTAAGGTTTACTCTTGCTTTTTTAAGTGATTTTACACAATTAACCCAATAGTCTTTTATAAATAAAGCACTAAATAAAAAAATAGAAAATGCATTCTAAAAACATAATTTTAAATTATGGACAATCCATTATGAAGTTATTACAAACATATAAAATATAATATACAAAAAACATAATAATATATAACACGAAAAATTACGATTAAAAGATATAAAATTTTAATGTTTTCAAAACATACGTGTAACATAAATGCAAGTGTTTAAGATAAATAAAAAATTACCCAAAATGTTCAATAAAAATAATAAAGACATTGTGTTCTTTGAAATACTTAATTCTATTTATATAAAACTAAAAAGAATATGTTTTGCAAATTTATAACAAATAAGTGTTGCATTCTAAAAATGAGCAAAGAAACAATAAAATCAACAAAACTCTTTAACATTAACTTAATAATAAAAAGTTATTATAATACATGATAAATTAAAAAATTCAATAATACAATAATACATATCATATTTATGAAAAAAAATTGTTCAACTGTAAAAAATAAAAGACATTGATCCACAAAATGTCCTAGTATAAGAACATATATAAATGATCAAAATATTATTGAAAAATAATAAGATTATTGAATATTTAATGTATGAAAAATTATTTACATTAAATTTAAATAACATATCATAAATAAAAGCACAACAATAGAAACAACTTGATGAAAAAACAAAATTTGCAACCGTAAAGACTATCTATGATAACAACAAATAAACAGTATTCTATAGGATTTCATCCAAATGAATCTAAAGTGTTTTTATAATGGCTTTACTTACATAGTTTGTCGTAAATTATAACCCATTGTAGAAAGTTTAAAATGGTTATGATTAAGAACAATTTATTAATATTTATAGCTAGGAATATTAATTTACTTTCAAAATAATAAAACATAAATTTATGTATAATAATGATTAAATCTATGAATTGTTTTAAATTTTTAAACATTTTGCAAAAATAGTGAAATTAAAAAACTTTTATTGAAAAATAAAATGTATCCATATATATATATATATATATAAATATAATATGAAGTTATTAACTTATGTGAAATTTACAATGTAAGGGTTTTGGTTAACAACTTAAAGCATTACCAATAGTTTGCAAATGCAAAATACCAGTGCTACAAGAATAATACCAAAAAATTTTAAAATAAAAAATTTAAATGTTGAAGGTTACTTATATTTTATATTTGTTTTGATATTTTATTAAAACTCAGTTTTCTATCTAAATTATATCAATAAAAATATTTTTAAAAAATATCAAAAAAAAAATAATTCATATATTATAAAAAAATAACTTGTTAATAATCAAAGGAAATTAATCAAGTTGAGAAAAGCTATGTGCAAATCCTATTTGAAAAATAAAAGATGATATGCAAGGGAAGTGATGGAGCGACGGACTAGTTGACGGGAGTAGCTGATGAGAGTACCTGACGGGAGCGGCAGGAAGGAGCGGAAGTGAGTGAAGGAGTTTTGCTGGCCATCGGCAGAGAAAGGAAGTGATGGTGTTCTGAAACGGATGGTTGTTTGGGTTCTCTCGTCTGGCGAGCACGGTGAGGCGCCGTGCCTGGCAACCGGCGTGGTGGGCCATCATCGTTGATCCGGCGAGGCGGGGCTGTCGGTGGTGCATAGAGGAGGTGGCGTGACGGCAGACAGGGCACAGCATTCAAAGACCACAGACCAACAGCCGCACAGGCGTCGACCACGTCTCTGCCGCTCCTGTTGTGCTTTGCCAGCAGGTGGGTCCAGGAATTTGAATTTGAACTTCACACAGTTTGTGCGGCGGTGTTTGAACTGGATTAGTTGCCCTACTATTCCGCGGTACTATTACACCCTTGTGTTTGATGAGTCAAGCATAAATATGTATATTTTATTTGGGCTTGATTTTAAGTAAAATTGTTAATAATTAATTAAATCAAGCCATGTATTTTAGATGTCTAAAATAATGGTCTCTAAGGGCCTTGAGGTCATGGCATACTTCAAGGAATTTTGAGACATGCGCAAGATTTTTTATAATTGAATTTCTTTTTATTTTTCTTGAATTTGATATGTCCAAACTTTGAGATTATGAGGCACACTAGTAGTATAAACATTTAAAAATATTATAAAATTATTTAATACTGAATTTTGATTTTTGGGCCAAGCATATTTGACAAAATGTATAGACATGGGTATTTGATTTTTTTAATATTATTTTGGAATCGTTTTCTATGAATTTCTTTTCATAGCCACTTAATTAACTTATAATACTATAAGAATACAAAATTATTTTTTCCACACTTATAGTCAAATTTTTGGCTAAAAAATTCGTCAAAAATACCTTAAAACAGCCGAAGTCTCTGGAAAATGTACTGTAGCAATGGGCGGGTCGACCTGGCGCCAAAACAGCCCGTCCAGGTCTTTTAGAAATTAAAAATTTAATTTAAAAAATAAAAATTTGGTTGACCCGAAAAGGCTAAACCTAGCCTGGACCCAAAGCACGCCGAGAGGAGCTCGGCTAGAGCTGGTCAACAGTCAAATGAACAGTGCCTGGCTAAGCCAAGACCGCCCAAAGGAGCTCGGCTAGGTCAAACTGCTGCGCGGTCAACAGTCAATGAACAAATGCTTGGCTAAGTCAACCCGAACCAGGTGATGAAATCCCGGTCAAGGAAGGGGGGAGCCGGCCCCAAAGTGGCTCGAACGTTAAACGGCGAAAATTCGTTATAAAGAGGTGCGCTGAATTCGCTTCTGCAGTGTTGGACTAAAAAATCCCACCTTCTAACTTCGGCCAGATCCAAAGGCGCAGATCAAGCCCGCCTAGATCCAACTGGCGAGAGTAAATTCTAACGGCTGTTTCGCGAGGCTAATCAGCGCCGTTCGTTCAGCACGCAATCCAATGGCGCAGATCAAGCCCGCCCAGATCCAACGGGCGAGAGTAAATTCGAACGGCTGTTTCGCGAGGTCAATCAACGCCGTTCGTTCAGCGCGCGGGATCTAATGGCTCAGATCAAGTCCACCCGGATCCAACGCTCTGGATTAAGCTCCGAACAGTAAAATGCGTAAACAATCTGCGCCGTTCGTTTTTGGGCCCGGATCGGACGGTGGCTGCTTTCCGTCCGTTGCCCAAACGGCTAATTAATTTTTGGAGCCGTTAGGGGTGTTTTTAGAGCTCAAATCTGAGCTCTATAAATATAGAAAAATTATGTATTTTTTTTTTAACCTTTGCTAAATTGTTTCAAAAGATTTTCAGATGTCAAACACAAGCATCCGAGCAAAATCGGCGCATTCGAGCTCTAGAAGCAAAGCGGCAAGAAAGCTAGTGGAATTAGAGGTTTTTCAATCATTTCTAAATCTCTATCCCTCTAATTCGACGATTGTGTGTGCCTCCTCTTTTCTCCAATTTTTCTTAAGTCATTTGCCAATTTTTCGTATTTTTGTTTTGGGGCAAGGGCGTCCCGGCGTTTGTGCTAAAGCCCCGGGTTTGAGTTGAGCCCGGTAAAAACTCAAGTAGGTTTGGGATTAGCCATAATAAAAATCCCAAGTAGGTTCGAGGTGAACCGTAAGAAAAACCTCACTTGTAATCGGAGAATTTAGTGGATTTTTCTCAACACCGGTTTGGGGGTGGACGTAGACTCGGTTTTGAGTCGAACCACTTGAAAATTTTTGTGTTCAATGTTCTTTACTTTTGCTTAAAGTCTTTTAAATTTAATTTCGGAAATTATAAGAATTTAAATACACAATTCACCCCCCCCCCTCTTGTGGGATTTCTTTAGCACGAATCACTTCAGGTACACCACAACGCATCACCTTCGTGCTCAGGCCGAGTCACCTGCCGCCCTAGCGAAGCAGAAATGGCGGGGAGCAAGACCAGGAGGTGCAGCAGAAGAATTCGGACCTCTGAGAGCATCTCTCGTATGCGGGAAGGGTCATCTTCAACGTCTGAGGAAGGCTTGCTTGTTTTTGGTGGATTGCTACATAACCCCCAAGGCTCTGACGTCGAGGGGGATATGTGCTTTGGCAAACTTGTTCCACAAGAAGAGGTGATTCTTTGGGGCCATCGGGGGTGCGTGCTCCCTCTGGGATTGCGTTTGGCCTTCAGATCAAGGAATCGTTGCTGTGGAAGTTTTGGAGGGCGGATCTGTGAGAAAGATTCTACAGGTGCCACTAGAGTTGAAGGATAAATGAGAGGCGGCCGATGGGCAAAAGCCTAGCGCCGGGAACCCTGAGCTAACGGAGGTGGAGAATCGTGCAACTGCAGTAAACAAGATGGGCTTTAGGGATGCCTTAACCGCAAATAAAATTGTTAGTTACAGCAACATAGTGACCTTGCATGTGCTGCCGGCGAACATTGACCTCAAAGAGTGTGCGACTGAAATTCCTGACTATGTGGAAGGAGGTGACGTTCTTATGTCCTCGACGCATGCCAACAGCACATCGAATTCCATAAATTCAATCTAGTTGGCCGTATCTACAGGAATACTCTCCCCTTTCCCATCATGGCATGGGTATTGCTTAAGCGATTGGGCCACTACAAGAACTTCAAGATCTTCGACCTATCCGCTAGCTCCTTCTTTTTGTACTTTGAATCCATCAATGATCGGAACGACGTTTGGCTTGGCGGCCAATGGCAGATCGTCAGCCAAGCCATGGGGCTCAATACTTGGATGCCTGAGTTTAGCACTAAGTCCACGTTTGTGATGCCCGCTCCGGTCTGGCTACGGTTCTAGGGCTTTCTACTTATATACTGGGACATAGATAACATTCTACGCATCGCCAAGGCTAGTGGGGAATCCTTCCTGCTGGATGGCTGAACTGCAGGGTTTGGAGCGTTCCTCCTATGCGCGAGTCTGCATTTGCGTTGATCTTTTGAAGCCACTTATGCCGGGTATATGGCTTAATAGAGAATTCGGGAGGGCCTATCACAACTTTGAGTACAAGGGGTTGTCGTAGATTTGCTTCGCCTGCAGCGATGTTGGACATCTAGAGAGCCACTGTAAGCAAGTCGAGGCGGGGCTTGCCTGCCCTGGTGGTCCACTGACGATGGTCGAGTGGTAGGAGAAGCATTCGGGGGAGATGAAGAAGGTCCTTGACAGAGATAACCTTGAGGAGCCGGAGGATACCAGCGAGCCTCGTAAGCTGAATGAACATGCAATAGTCACACATGGTTAGGTGCACGGGTTGGGGCCTTGGATGATTGTGCAGCACAGGAAAGTTATCCATAAAGGCCCTGCTGGAATGGCTAAATTGGCTCCTAGAAAAGACGCTAGTTGAATACCTCACGGTCACGATGGGGCAACACATCTCGAGGAACTAGAAGTCTGTCCAGAGATCGTGGTAGAAGTAGAGTAAGGTGGGCTTCTCAATCAGGGGATAGTATGGTTCTAATGCTAATTTACCTGAAGAGCAACCTACCGATGGCGATGAACCTGGGCCATCTGGCCCATGTAGATGGGAGCATAGTGAATTCACCCTTGTCGTAGGTGAAGCGTGCGGGTGATAATGTCTCCAACCCTGATGGGGTTGACATTTAATACGGGAGCCTCTGTTGGCTGTGCTTCGTGGGGCAGAGCGGCCTTCTAGTTGGTTGATGGCGAGAGCTGGACATTTGTTAATGCGTGGGTGCATGGAAGGAATTAACCTCTGCCAACATCAAAATGCCAATCATTATCTGGAATATAAAAGGAGCTAAGAAAGGTAAATTTAGGAGTTATTTCCAATGCCTGGTTCGCGAGGGGAATGTGGAGGTTGTGGTGCTTATGGAAACGAAGACACAGACAATCTCCCGACGTGACGCGAATTGGATTATAGGGAAGGATTTGGAATTTGCAGCCCAACCCTCATTGGGAATGTCTACTGGCATCATCATGTTGTGGAAGAAAGGGATTCAGCTTTCAATCATGGCGGCCTTGGCTTATATGGTGGCATGCTCGATCATCCCTTGGCAGGATTACAATCTTAACTGCTTCTTTGTGTATGGACCAAGAGATCATCATAAACGATAGGAGAAACGCAGTGGACCTCAATTTGATCATGGCCCAGGAGGAGAAACGTAGTGGGGGCCAATTTATTTATGGAAGAGATCAGTAGAACTTCGCTGAATTCATGCAGGATCTTCAGCTTGCTGACTTAGGTTTCTCCGGCAACCGATTCACATGGTGCATTTGGAAGGAGGGCAGTGCACGTGTCCTGAAGTAGCGTGACTGTGTTCTTTTTAATCCTGCTGGTCTGAGTGCATTCACTGAGAGCTCTGTGCATCATCTTTGTCTTCTCGGCTCGAACCATTGCCCGCTGCTGCTCAATTTTTTTGGCAGCAACACATAGCTGAAATCCAATAGGCTATTATTCGAAAGTGTATGGCTCAACTACCCACAGTCTTTTCATGTGGTGCATCAGGCTTTGCATAGGCAGGCGAAGGGAAACCCAATGGAGATTGTCTCGATGAAGTTTAAGTGTTCATTGATGGCACAGCGCAGATAGAGTCGGAAGGAGGTGGTGAGCCTAGTTAACCGAAATAAGGAGCTGGTGTGTGACATAGATGAGCTGTAGGCCAGAGAGTTAAGGGAGGGACTTTCTTATGAGGACCATGTACGCCGTGTGGACTTGGTCACCGCCTTCCACCACAGCTGTGCACACGAGGGGCAGTGGTCGTGGCAGCACGACAAAGTTCACTGGGCGCAGGTTAGGGATGACAACACGAGGTCTTTTCACAGCATGGCTACGTCTTAGGCTCGGTTGGACCGCATCACCATGCTCCAGGGTGGTGGACTCCTCAAACAGCATTGGGTGGGTTTTAATGGACTTCTTTGAACACAAATAGAGGAGTGGAGATCCCGGGAATATGCCGCAAATTACTGCACTTCCTGGCGAAGTGGATGCAGAGGCGGCTTCCATGCTTGGAGGAAGGGTTACTGAGGACAAAGTTAACGTGGCACTACGGGGAATTAAGAGGAACAGTGCCCTGGGCAGTGATGTGATTACTACAAAATTCCTGCATGGCTACTGGGCTATCATGCGCGATGACGTTATCAAAGCTGTGTTTGCATTCTTCAAGGAGTGCAAGCTTCTGGATGGCTGGAAGGATACCATCATCATTCTAATTCCAAAGAAGCAAGGGGCATGTAGGCTGAGCACTACCGGCCAATCAGCCTCTGCAACACCATTTATAAAGGGGTGGAGCAGGTCCTTGTCGGGAGGTTGAAGCCATTAATGCCGGACCTTATTTCACGTGAGCAAGATGCATTCATCCCCGAGCGTAGCATCTCTGACAACATTAACCTTGCGCAGGAGATG
>JAIUJO010000144.1:929289-1106719 GCA_023846275.1 Vanilla planifolia
AAAAAGATAATAAACAAAAAGTAAACAATAGCATTAAAGATAGAGTAAGATACCCTTAGAAGAGGGAACTACATATGAAGATAGCATTGCTCTAATTTTGGAATTTTTATCAAAATGTTTTGCATGTTGCAAGAAGATGTACAAAACAAAGGTCCAAAACAAGAGCAAAGAAAAGAGGAAATCCTTTGCCCAAAGTTTGACAAATGAGGACATATCAAACAATCATTTCTTATGGTGTAAGACAAAATTGCAAAAGAAAATAACGCAATGATGAAGAGCAAGAACTAGAGAAGAATGCCTTGAATAAAGCCTAAAATGACATAGAAGAGACTAACACAAGTGAAGTGAAAGAGAATAATGAAGGACTATTTTCGATGATGGCTCAAGCGGATAAACAAGAAAAGGGAACATCATTAAGTGAAGTAAAGGTAAGTCACGACGATGAAGGATTAGCTTAACAATTAATTTATGTGCATAATGATATGAAACTTTATGTAAAGAAAATAAGAAACTAAAAGAAAAATATAGTGAATATTTAAGACTTTGTGAACCTGTTAGCGATAGGGCTAACAGATATTTAATGAACATGTAAAAGGCCAATGATGGATTAGCAACAAAAAGCAAGGGCATGCATTGTTAGTTATAGAATTAATGATCTTAAATCCTTGGAATATACTTGTTCATTACTAAATAGAAAACCTATTATAGAAATATTTTTTTAAATGAAGAATATTTCATGTTCATTGGGGTAATAAAAATGTCAATTTTTTATTGGGTTGCAATAATAATTTTATATGTCATTATAGCTTGCAAACCAATTATATAGATCATGTTGGTATTATTAACGGCCATATTTAATCTAAATATCTTAACCTTGCTTGGTAGTTAGGAGAAATTATATTTCATCCACTAAAAAAATAAACTTGACCTAAAAAGTTTTTGTTTCATTAGCCTAATAATTAATTTATAATTATAGAACGATTTTCTTTTGATGGACAAATAAGACATGTGATTCTTCGATAGGTGATGTTTGAGACACCTGACTAGAAACATCAATTCATTCACCCAACAAAAAGCCTACATTAAAGGACAAACATTACTTAATGGCAACTCAAAGAAATACAACAAATGACTAGGTACTATTGGAAATTCTAAATTTCTTATTGGTAAAATTTATTTGTTTAAAGTGCAAAGGATAACTTTCCAAATATAACTCAACTATGTGATATCAATGTTAGAATTTTTTATTTTGTTAGATGTATAATTAGTAAATATGGAAATCTAGTAGTAATTACAACTAATAGAAATAACACTTATTTACGTGATTTGAATAATGTAAATAGTTCCCAAATAAAATTTTTGTGTCATATGTTAGTGACTTCAATTTATTGTGTTGAAGACTTTCTCATGGTAGCACACATATCTTTAGAAAAATTGTTAAATAAAACTTAGGAAGATGTTTAAGTAAATTATCTTTTCTAGGTGACTATGAATGTGCTTTGAACTTTTTGAAATAAATTGTTTTGACTTATACACTACATGTGTATAAGACATAAGAAATATCGACTAGTTATATTAGATGACTACTCTAGGTATAAATACATAATTTTCTTACAAAAAACGAGTAAGTATTGTGGAAAATTTCATATCTTGATAACTAAAATGAAAATGAGCTCAGTCACAATTTACTTGCCACTTTGAAGCGATAACAAAGATGAATTCAGAAGTGGAAAATCTATTGAATATTTTCACAATAGAATTTCACAAACATTATCTAACAACTTTGGTAGGGGAGTAGGTTCCCTTCTAGATTGAAAGAAAATGAGAATAATTTCATACAATTCTACATAAATATTTCATTAATGTTGTTGGGAATTGATCAATCTAAGCATGATTGTTTAACAATCAATGTAGTCATTTCTAGAACCATTTACCCTTTCATTTCCTTATCCATGTAAAAAAAGGTCCCAACAAATTGGAGTTCTTTATGCACCATTGATTGATGTAATCAATGAATTCATTCATTGCTTCCCATCTTGAACTAGAGGCACTCTTGTATTCATCAAGTGTAGAAGTATACAATTTCTATACATGGATCTTTCATTTCCTATAGAATTTGAGTCGCCTTGTACCAAAGTGTTCTTAATTTACCACTAGAGTTTAGCATACACATAGCTATAATAGGCATGACCATGATTCCATGGATTATCAATGTGAATGTGAACCAACTACTCATCCCCATTTAAGGTTTCACAATGGATGGTTTGCATTCATAATACGCAAATCTCGTTAGATTTATTCCCAGTGTGGCACTCAAAATCTAATTTCTTAGATAAATTATCAAGTAAGCTATTGTTAGCCATAGGTTTCATGAGAGCAATCAGTATTATTTTTTGTTTTGACTAGAAGAATAAACTAGATAGCTCTTATTTGTTGTACCTCTTATATTAAAGTTAGGATGATATTCAATAAAACTCATTTATTGTGAAATTTGAGAAAATTAAGCACTTCTACAAATCGTACTCAAAACTAAGATGCCTCTTTAATGATTTCTAAATTTCACATTGAGTGCCTGTTGTAAACTAGGTTGAAATCTTCCGCTTTAGATTACACTAGACTAGAATTTGCAGGTCATTTGACATAGTCTTTGCTAAAATCTTAAAATGATTATACATAATTTTGTTGGTAAGCTTTACTGCAAGACACTAATAAAGCAAAAACTAAACATATTTGTTTATTCTTCCTTTGTGTTTTTCCTAAAAGTAATCAAATTTTCAATAATTTGGTTCAAAATTTCATGTTGTTCCATGTTAATTCATTTGCAAACTTAGTTTTCCCTAAGCATATGCCAATTCTACTAGTAACTATATCAGCTAAACCATTTGTGACTTTTTGTACACCTTCTTTGTAGTACAACAATTTGGTAGTGCCTCAATATTTGTTTCATACAACATCACTATCCAAAATTAAACTATCAAAACACAGTGATGTTTCATTTAGAATGCTGTCTAATTCATAAATAATGGTTTAATGAGAATATAGTCATTCACATTTCTCTATGCTTATTTTAGATTGCATATTTGGTGAAATTTTATTTTGTTTACAATGAAGAGAGGTGTGATCTTTGCCATAGAAGTTGATTTAATAACCAAGTTATCATATTGAATTTCTTGCCAAAATCTATTTGAATTTCTAAAATGATTTTTATCTAGATTCAATAAGGTAATTCCTTCACTAGATCCACTTAGCTTGTTTATACTTAATCTAGTTAGCTTTATTGTACATATAGTCACTTTTATAGGATTTTTTACTTCCAAAGCTAAGGAGTACAGAGTTACCTTATTGAAAAACTCAAATGAAACCTAAATTAGAGCTAATGTTGATTCAAACAATATTCAAGTGAAACTCATGATGCCACTGAAATATTGTTTTCTTAAAGCTACTATTGTTCCATGCTTAGTGAAGCCAACATCTCAAATAATCTTTCAAATGTAATTATTATATGTTAGTTATTCTAAAATGATACCTTTTAGTCACTAAAATTTTTTATTTTCTTAAGTGCCACTAGCATTGTTTCCATAGTTAGAAATATGTGTGAAACTTTTCTCATTAATTTAACCCTAAATTGTGTGCCAATTTTTTAATTTCTTCTTTATTGAAAATAATTTTTTGTTGATCTTTTAAGGTTCTCTTGTGGTTGATCTGAACTAGTGAAAGGTCGACTACCTAGCAAACAAACTCAACAAATGAATCGTTGACGAAAGTGAGGTCTTCTAATCCTACAATAAAGATTTGTTAGTCTGATGGCTTAGTATAACTAAAATATTGTTGAGTGTTGAAACTCAGCACCAGGTGCCCTAATGCTCCAATCAAGCTGAAATTAAGATTATTCATTGATGTTATCACTTCTTGTCAATCACAACCATTTATTATTCAATTATGGGTATTAACTATTGTTGCTCATGTATGCAATAGGATCATAAACAAAGATTATTTGGGATATGTAATATGCATACCTTACATCATTAAGACTTATTGCACATCAATTACCCTATAGAAGCTACATCTGAAAGAGTTTTTAACATTCCAATTCCTCTCATTTATGAGAACACACATCACATATCTCCTATGCATGTTGGCATTGTGCATTCTGTTTCAAAGTAATACTACTTATTAGCACAATCCTTCCTACAAGAATGACTCTTCGTACATATTATATCATAGTATTATGTTTCGTACTAGTATGATAATTTTATGTTTCATACTAGTATTGTGTATCTTACCAATCATGTATATTTCATAACATTATCATAACAAATGTTTGCATTTGACATTATCTTTTATGTAAATGTAAATTATCATTTTAAATTAATGTTAGTCAGTTGAAACACGTGTCCAAATCAACAAGATGATGCTTAATGTGTGATATATTTGTACTATAACACATTAATATTTTTTAACTCTACAGCACAGGTGATGCATAAGTTAGGTTACGTGAAGCTTTTATAATATGGAATGATCTTAAAAGCAATCTTTTATATAAAAAAATTACCTTAATGGTTCAAATGGGTTAATTATTTTCTAAATAACTTCACAACTGATATGATGAACAATAATGATATAATTGCTAAGTTCCTTATGCAATCTAAGAATAATGATTGTTAATAACATAATTTATCAATTTAGAGTTGCCCTATAAAAATTTATCTACTCTTGATACATACATTAAACTATAATTTTCATCTTATTTAATGCGCAAATGATTCTAATGAATTATATTGATGTGTATTTGCAAGCTCTTAGTCCTTATAAGACAAGTATTAATACAATCTCTGCCTTTTACCCACCATTAGTCCTCATGGGATTCTTTAATTCCATCTTTTAGTTTAAGGACATTATGATACTTTTTGTAACGTTTGGAATTCAACTCACTAGTGACCATATAACTAAACCCAAGATTGGGTTGAATTTTGAATTATTAGGATTTTGAAATACTTTGGTAAAGTACTATAATGGATCACCAAACATTACATGAAATTATTAAAACAATGGAAGAATCAAGAAATAAGAAAGATAAATATGTACTAAAGAAAAGTGCTAGCCAAGTATGACTTGGTTTACCCAACAAAACTATGAACTTTATTGACCCATAAGTTGCCAAGCTTAGGCCTATCAGTACTTATCTGCTTCTTCATAAGTGGAGAAAGTTTTACAATTGCTATTTACATAAGTTAATGCATAAACCATTCTATAAATTTTCATGAACCCAAATATTACCCATATTACTATTTTCTTACAAGAAATTAATCCTCATTTCTTTTTTATGGTGTCAAACAAAGCCAAAACAATATTGACACTAAGCCCTAAGAGTGTTCTACCTTTCCTAAACCAAAGCACTAGAGTGTGACTTCCTTTCTCTTGATCCATGTTAGAAGGAAATAAAGAGCACAAGAGTTATAATTCTAAGAAAAGAAAAAAAAATTCAATGTACCCTTTTTGAGATATAAAATAATGAGTCATAACAAAATGGTTGAATCATTATTACCAAAGAATATTTTCAAGTTATTTTATGAAGAATATTGTTCATAGCTCTTCAAAGGTCATCCAAAATGCACACCTAAGCTTTTATAAGAAAAAAGGTTCAGAAAGTGAAGTATTACTGAAGACTATAAAAACAACATAGTAGGAAACGAAAAGTAGTTTATAATTTTTCAAACTTAACATTTGAAATAAAAATTTAAAGTGGAGTAGTAAAATGTATGTTTTTTTCATTTACACATAAGTAGTATTTTTTATTGTAGTATGTATATTAGTTTAGCCTTAGAATCAAATTGTTGTCATTATGATTCCTTAATGTTTACTTCTATGCTTGAGCACAATTTGATAATTTCTATACTAATTTGTAAGCTAAACATTACACCTCATTGTAACTTCATTATCCTTATCAAATAATTCACTCCCTTCAACTTTTATTTTCTATGTTCAACAAACTATACATTTTACTTTCCAATTAACTTTTGAGAGAAACCAGTTTTGGATCAAGTTTTATTCGTATTCATTAAATTATTTGACCCACATTAAAAAAATGTCATCAGAATGAACATGAAATTCCTATGAAATTGTTTGATGGTTATCATATAAAAAGTCAAGTTGATAAAATTTTTTGTTTCAATTGGATGTTAGCCTTGAATGATCTATAGTGCATTAGATTGAACATCACATGATTAATCAAGTACTTTGATGGACTTTCAACAAATCTATATCTTAGAAGTTGACTATTGCTATTGTTCCTAATCTAATTAGGTGGTTCATTGCAAGTAGAACACTTGTTTAGGTTATTAATTAGATTTTTAAATGGACAATCCAATTGAGATTCTTTTAGTAATTTTTATTTACAAAAATTTATTCTGTACTAATTCCATTTCATATATATTTTCTTAGCAAAATTTTGAAGATGAATTGTATTTGTAAATATGAATATATTTTTTCATTTGAAGGTTAACATTTGTATATACCAAAATTCAAGTTTTCCCTAAGATTTTTTGTGTAGGGCTTTTCATTATTCATAGAATCTAAGGCTTTCACATCAAAAATGGTAATCGGTTTATAATCAATGCTATCAATGCTTTAAAATAATTGTAAGTACATGCCTAAAATAAGGTGAAATTGTAGTTCGTGATCAATATCTAATAAAAAATAATTTTTCCATTACATAAGTACTCAATAGCACAAGTAATTCCTTGAAGAAAAACTCATGTTATGCTTTGGGATCTTTAAAATCTTTCCCATCCTCAAGCAAATTTTATATCATTCATATCACTTTTGTAAGTTGTACTCTAGCATTAGTCAATACCATAGCTTAAGAATCATCACTAATAACTTCAGCTTTGCTAAATAAAAAAACATGCACTATGAATACCATAAAATCAAAAAAATAAGCTACTTAAACAGTTTGGTGTTGTCAAAACCATATTTAGCCATTGGAGCACGTGGTGTGAAGGATACAAAAGTTTTCATGATCATATATCTAAATGTTAGAAAATATTAAAAAATAGAATTGTTTGTAATAGCATAAGGCACCTTAATATATACATGTAACACTTATTGACTCATATAACATTTAATAAGGGACCGAGTGAAAAAAGTTTCAAAAAATTTTTCAAAATTCACATATTAAAAACAAAATTGTTTTTCAATTTTAATGAATAATATCACACAGACTATATTAATAAATATTAAGAAATAATATGTAAAATGAAAGGAGCAAAAAATGTTTTCTATATGTTTTGGCACTTACCAAATGAGTGAACCTCTACAACCAATTCAATTGGGCTTAGCTTTACCTAAACCTTTCACTCTTTTGTCATGGTTAGTGAAAAAGCCATCACTTCATATACCATATATTTGGAATTTATTCACTAGCCCCTCCCTTGAGATATGTTTGAGCTTGAACACTATTATTTCTATGAGATATTTATATGGCTCAAACAAAAAACTCATGTAGGTTGATATGCTTAACTTATTTTTAGCTCATAAATAATTGAGAAGTGCTAAGGGTCAAGCAATATATTCAAACAATAGCTAACACAATGATGTTATAGGCTTAGAATTTTAAATCTTAGGAGCATTGGGCAAGCAGAATCCATTATAATATCTAAAGACTTGCACTAATCTTTACTGTTAGGGATCACAATTTATAGAAAAAATGGTTCTAAGAATCCACACCATGAATACTCACATTGGTGGTGAAGTGACGAGGAAAACACATAAGTGAAGTTCTTAAAAGTCCAAACAAAAAAAACCAATCATTCACTTGGATAAACTAGCAAGTTCGGCTTAGTTTTTAATTTTCTTAAAATTTGACATAAAGTGATTAAAAATTTTCTTGTTGATTTGATACTTTTGTGAATGCCATATAATGAGCTAAGATCTTCTTTTTTGAGCCACTTGTTATCCTCCTTAGTGCTCCTCTAAACATGCAATAATGGATTGATTGTACATAGCATAGTTTTATTAATCAAAATTAAAGACAACACATTGTTACTTCATTCGAATTGTAATACTTAAAACATAGCTAAGATAGCCGTGTGGGTGGAATTAGTAGGGGCAATGGTTACAACTATTGGTGATAACAATGGTGCACTACATAGGAGAGTAACGAAAAATAGTGAAAAACTTAATTTTAAGCCTTTTTAAGGACATTTTCCAACAAAATTTGTATTGATAGAATTATGGGATATCTACAAGGATGTCTTATACTAAATTTAAAGTTAAAAATATCTAAGAAGTTGCAAAATAGTATTCAAATTACTTAAAGTAAACTATAAACATAAATCAATATACAAACAAAGGAAAAACAAACTAAAATGTTCGACAAATAATAGTTAGCTATAATTGACACCATGAATGAGAATAATAATGGAGATTAATGAGAAGTAAAGAGGCAAATATTGGCACTAGTTTAAGTCTAAATAAGAGTAGTACATCTCCAAGTTGAACCTTTGCATGAAGTATGGGATGCTACTACATCACTCTCCCTAGGTTGGAAAGAGTTTAACCTTGTAGAGATATGTGAAAAATCTCTAAAACTTCTTTAACATCTCCATGTTTAGGTAATGAAGCTTCTATGTAATAATCCAAGTGTAATTAAATGTGTGATAGCCTCACCATTATAACAAAAACCTTGGTTATGCCTTATTCTACGTTAAAATTGTTTGATCATCTATAATTTGCTCAACATGATCTTCAAGTGGCTAGATGCGACTATATATATTGGTTGGACAGGTTTACCTGGCGATAATACTGAAGGGTCAAAAGACTAACTAAGTATTAGATTTGTTTCTCTATAGGTAATAATATCGTTAATATTTATGTTTTTATTTTTTTCATGATCTTTAATTAAATGTAAAGCATACATGTTAAATGTCCCAACACTATAAGCTTTTAGTTTTAAAATAGTTTATATTGTAAATCTCTTATAACTCATAAAGATTTTGACATAATCATCCTCAATAAAATTTTTATGTTTCCTATGAGCATGTACTAGTCATTTATATATTTTGTTATTTAAATTAATTTTTATAGTAATGTGTTTATGTGAAGATAAAATATGATGAGTAAAATACCCAAACACAATGTTTTATTTTTTAAGCAAATTTAATAGATAACAATAGAATATCCTTGGTTGAAACATGTTCCATTATTAGGCTATAATGAAGATTAATGAAGCTTTAGTTTTCTATTTCTATTTGCACATCTACCTAAGATATAAAGTTAATAAAAACTTAAGTTTCATTCCCATTAGGAGACAAAGTGACTTTTAGATATAGTTAATAAATCTGATATCATAATCTAAATAATTATTTAAGGTAAGCAATGTAGTTCTGCAAATTAATCAAGAAATATCTTTACAATATATTAGACAACTAATGAATTATGGTAGTGCATGAAATAAGCCATTTTAGAAAACATATCATCAACTACAAATACATTCTTTCTAATTGTTTTGGGTAATCCAAATACAAGGCCCATAATTATATATTTCCATGGCCATTGTGTAATAGGTAATGATGTATATGTACTTTGGCCATAATCACCTAATTTAACTATTACACATGTTCTAGATTACAAATAATCAACATATCTTATTTTGAAAATCTTGGACAATATAATAGATTAGCCACATCTCTTATGGTTTTGCCTTCACCAAAATGCCCAGATAAAACTATAGTATGTACATGCTAGATAGGGAAATCCTTAAAAGTTGTCTTAGGAATGCAATAGTATGATCCACAAAATTAAAAAACCCATTTTTCAAAAAGCAATCATGAGAAACTTATTATGAAAAGTATTGACTACAAGATAGATAAGACCTAGGTTCCAACAATCAGGATATAAATTCTTGACAGATTGAAATCCAGTAACACTTATATTCATTGTTGAAAGTCATCAAACTTCATGGCATAATGCATTTGCTACTCTATTCTCCACTCTCACCTTACGTTTTAAATCAAAAGTTAATTTCCTTTAATTATTCAAAACATTTACCATGATAATGAATTAAATTAATTTGAGAGTAATGAAGAATATAATAGTTTGCATATTCTTAAATTAAAGTGTTCATAACTAAAACAAGGAACAAATTATCGGGATAATAGTTAGTGTCTCCAATATCTTAGTGATTGAACTATCACATAATGTTGTTTTTATTAAGAGTATTTCTTCCATTTGCATTTACAATTTCATTAATGAATGTTATAAGAGGACAACTTTTACTCAACGCCCCATTAATGTATGTTCTTTATTGAAAATGTTTGCAAAGGTGTTGAAAAGTCTAGTAATCTATGGACTAGAGCTTGAGTCATAGCTTCGTTTAATTTAACAAAGCTACTTTTGTCACTTTTCCCAAGTTAAGCCCACCCTTTTCTATATAATCTATAATTGAGGCTACAACCACGCTTAATCCTTGCATGATCCATTGATAAAAAGTGGCAAAGCCAAGAAAGGTATGAACGTAATGTAAATTAGTTGGAGTTAGCCATTCAAAAATGGATTATCTTTTTAGGATTAATAAATAATTCTTCTTTTGGAACTATAAAAACTTTGAATGACATTCAATCCACAAAAATTAACAATTCTTATTGCTAACAAATGAATGTTGTTCATGCAATGTGATGCATAGTATCTAAGATGTCGTACTTAATCAAAGGTGTTATGGCTATAAACTAATATATAATCAAAATAAATCAGAGCACAAAATTTGAGTCAAAAGTCTCACAAATATATTTGGCACATTTGATAATATGAATGACATAATTAACCATCCATATAGTCCATCTTTTCTTTTGGAAGTATTCTTACATTCATCACTAAGCAAATTCAAACATATTAGTATCGAACTTTGAGATGTGTTTTAGATATATGGTGGCTCCAACCATTTGATCTAGTAAATCATCAAGTGTAGGAATTAGAACCCTATAGTTAATCATTATTTGTTAATGGAATGACTATATATGCACATGGACCAAGTTTCATTAGTTTTTAGAGTAAACAAAGTGGGGAAATCACATGCTCTAACTATTTTCTTAATAAATTATTTTTGAATGAGCTCATTTATTTGTCAAGCAAGTTTTATATAAGTAAATAAATTTAATCAATAATTTTGTAAATGTGGTAGTGAAGTGTCAAAAACTAGATCAATAATATGCTAAATATCTCTTAATAATTGGACAATTTAGCAAGTCATAAGAAAATCTAGCACAAATTCTTTGAACAAGGGTTGGACTTTGAGTGTTGGGGTGGTTATACTAATATGGATTTTTCTAATTTTCTTAAACTAGAGAACTTCACCATTGGATATGTCTGTCATAATCTGGACCAGTGAAATACAAATTTGTTTTTATTTTCTTTTATCTTTTCCTTTTAGAGTATTTAGGCTAGAAATTCTATTTAAGGGAAGTCAAGGATATAGCATGATCTTTTCTATTTATCTAAAATTATAGTATTGACTCTTCTATTTAATCTAGCATCTAAATCAATAACCAAGGTCTTTCGAAAATAAGGCCACCTTTATACATTGGGATAACATTACACCATAATTTTTCAAAATATTCACCAAAATGTTAAGGAATACAACACCTTTGTGTTTGTAAAAATTGATATTTTATTCATCAAAGATATTGTTTATGGGTAGAGATGGTATGCATATGTTAAGCCTATCTTTTTGGGAGCATTATATGATTTGACAATAACACAATTGTCACTATCTAATACATTTGGAACTTTATTCTCCACTCTTGTCTTACCTTTTAAAGCAAAAGTGAATTCATGTAAATATTTTAACCATTTACCATGCTAATAAATTAAATTGATTTGACCAAAATAAAGAATACAATAGGTTGAATATTCTCGAATTAAAGTGCTTCATGACAAAAATGAAGAACAAATTCTTCGGATAATAGATAACGTCTCCAATATCTTAGTGATTAAACTATCACATAATGTTGTTTTTCATGAGGGCTTTTCTTCCATTTTTATTTAACTTCTCACTAATGAACGCAATAAAAGGACCACTTTTACTTAGGGCTTTACCAATGCTTACTCCTTAAGCATAAGTGACTTTAAAGGAGATTGAAAAGTCTAGTAATTTAAGGTCTAGTCCTTGGGTCATGACTTTTTCAATTAGTAAGAAGACTTCTACCACTTTTTCTAACATAAACTAAACCTTTTCTTATAATCCAAAATTGAGGCTACAATCATGTTGAGTCCTTGAATGTACGAGAGATACATGGAGTGAAGGCTATAAAAGCTATGAACTTAATGTACGTTAGTTCGAGTTGGAAATTAAAAAATCGATGTTATCTTTTTATGATTAGTAACTAATAATTCTTTTGGAATTATAAAAACTTTGAAAGATATTCTTTGAAAAAAAATTAACACTTATAATGGATAAAAAATAAATGTTGTTCATGTAATGTAATACATATTTGTTTAAGTTGTCCTAACAATTCAAATATGCTAAGATTATAAACTAATATAATAATCAAAATACATAACAACAAAATGACCTAGATAAGCACACAAACCTGTGTCATAAGTCTCACAATTGTACTTGGTTCATTCGACAATGTTAATGCCATCACAACCATTCATATAGTTCATCTTTTTTTTAAAAGTAGTCTTACATTCATAACTAGGTATATTCTAACAAAATATTATCTATTTTAAATATTCATTTTATAAAATATGGTAGCTCCAACTATTTGAACTAACAAATCATTATGTATAGGGGTTGAAAACCTATACTTAATCATTTCTTTGTTGATAACATGATTGTCTATGCACAAGCACTAAGTTTCATCATTTTTTTGTAGCAAACTAATTGGTGATAGAACATGCTCTAATACTTTTCATAATAAATCCCTTTTTAGTGAGCTCTTTTACTTATCAAGTAAGTTCTTCATGAGCTAATGGATTTAATCATTAATTTAGTAAAGGAATGCAAAACCTTTATGTTTATGAAAATTTATATTTTGTCAATCAAAGTTATTATGTTTTGGCGGAGGTGGTCTATGAATGTTAAAACTATCTTTTCGACAACATCTCTGATATGATAATGGTACAACAATTATTATCTATAACAATCTTACTAAGTTGGTCTTTAATTCTAATGAAGGTACAAAAGACATCAGTTCATTGCCATTCTTTAGTTATTATTAGGGCAATCAAAATATGTCTCATAATTGTTATGGTGGTACAATATATTTAAATTTTTGTCTAATGCTTATAATTCTACTTGAATATCCTCATTTAGTTGTATAAACTTCTATTTCTTAAGTTTATTCCTTTCTTTCTTTTCTTCTTTTATATTTATGCATAAGAATCTTTTAAGACACTAGGTTGTAACATGCTCTTTCTTGTTACAATGATAACATTGTACTGTGGGTGTATTAGATGCTTTGTCTAAGGGTTGGATTCAATGAACTAGTAGTTTTGGTGTTGCGACGTAGTTTGCTTATAGAGTAGAAGTAATAGAATTTGTGGAAGTAGTGGTATGCATTTTTGGGTAGGTAGTGGTCGAAGGAATCTAACTACTATAGGTAATTGATATTCTAAATCATAGCCCACTTCATATGCTTTTTCTAAACTAACTATGTTTCCCAAGTATAGGTCAATTGAATAGTCTCTTTGGGCCAAACTCAAAGTCAAAATAATGCTATTTGATCTAACACCTAAGAATCACATCATAGCATATAATTCTCAAATTTACTAATATATTTGTTGAAAGTCTTTGAATCTTGTGATAAACATTACCATTTATCCAAAAGTTGACCAAAATAAGAAGTGATTACATTTTTATCTTGTAGGCAAACCTTGGGTTCTTCTTATGATCCGGGTAGTGCTAGCTTCTCATCAGAAAATTACCTTTTTAATATGTGAACAAATAATCCAGCATGTGACTGGAGCCTAGGTTTTGACAAAATAGTACTTTTTATGCCTACTAAGATCATAACATTCAAGAAAATGTTCCATTCTCATTTCCCAAATTCGATATACTCTAGAGTCTAAACTATCATCAAATGTTGTTACTCTTATTTTAATATTGCTAGTCTAGTGATCATTATCCCTACCATGTCTACTATCATGGGTATGTGGGGTAGCTTGTCTCCTAGGGAGATATTCAAAGTGGTAAGGTTCATTTCTAAAACACTTTTTCACTACTTCATAGTCAATTATCATAGACCAACTTAATTTATGTGTTTCACCACATCTATTTTCATTACATGTTCTAATAAATCTATGCATGTTACTAAGGTTGCCATTAGTTCTTGTTTGAATTAATTACTCGTAATTACATATTATGTTATTAGGTTAATAGATGATTGTAGTGGTCAAGAATAAAACATTCTCTATTATTTTATAGACCTAGCTGTCACAAATAATTAGGATTAATTTTTTAAAAATTTTCCAAGATAAAGATAAAGAGAATCAAACAAATCATGAAATGTAATAGTAGAAGAACATCTAAATAAATAAATGTTGTAGCATTAGACTTAAAAATAAGATTTATTCATTTATTTTGTAATCTTTTTATATAATTTTAAATAATTTCTAGCTATTAGAAACTAATGCATAAAATTGAAAAGTGTTGGTTTAATGATAAATTAAAAACTATGTAAATTTCTTATTGTAAACCATTCTTTGATACAAAGTTAATATAGTATGATACACTAAAACCTTTTTTTGGGTCATCAATAATCGAAAAGTTATTAGATTCATGTAATACATGCATATACAAGTGCTATAGGTTGTAATGGAAAAGTTTTGTATCTTTTGACAAGTAAAACCTTTCTTAGAAGCTTAGGACATGCATTCATCATTTACATTAGGAATTTTAACCTAATGGAAAAGTGATTTTAACAACCAACATCCAGAATACTCAAGTCAATGGTGAAGTGTCAAGGTGAACAAGTGGAGTTTTTAGAATACTAAAGAAGAAAAACACATGTTCATTAAGACAAACTCAAATTTTGGTTGACGTGATTGATTTTCAAAAAGTTGAAATTAAGTGATTAAGAGCTTTCTTTGTGATTTGATGCACTTCTGAATATTGGATATCATGTTAGGATATCTCTTTTTGAGCCTTTAACTCTCCTTCTTAGGATACCTCTACAATCACATTATTATTTTGAATCTACACAACATGCTTCAATTAAACAAGCTTAAAGGAAGTACTTTGTTATTTTATTCAAATTATATTAATTATAATATTGGTAGCATCAAAATTTATAGATATTTCAAGGCTACAATGATAATTTGTTAGCCTAGGAAATTAAAGCATATTATTGGAATACTATGGAACATATTTTAGAATTCTAAGGAATAGTTTTAAAATTCTAAATATCATAAAAAATTATAAAAAAGATATTTTAAATTAAGCTGAAAATTGTGCTTGAAATGAAGCAAAATTAAACTGGCATACGAAGCTTTCAAATTGGCATGTGCATTTTGAATGTAAGTTTAATAAGTCGAAAGGAGGTGGCCTACGCGATCAGTGTAGTACAGGGAAGTACACACAGTTACATGTCATGTATAATTTCTAGGTTAGCACAACCTGATAGGTTGACATGTGTTGTATATTAAGAAATTTTTTGGATTGTAGATCAACACTAGTCTGTGTGTGTTGAAGGATAAATGAGCTCAAAGAGTTAAGGTGCGTTGAGCAGGCCACATGATTCAACACTAGTTGTGGCAAAGGTGAAATACAACAGCAAGCAGTAGCAAAATGCAAACCAACTCTCAATTTTAAGGCTTTTTTAAAGTTATTTTTAAATAATTTTTTAGCTAACAGAACTACCATTCTACAGTAAGTATATCTTGGATAGAATTTAAATCTAGAAGTATTTTGAAAGCAACCAATCCTTCTCCAAATAACGTAAACTAAACTATGAATACAAACAACCTAACAAACTAATTAAAAGGAAATTAAAAAGTGTATAGATGAGTCAATTATATTTGGCCCCCACAAATAACTTAAACTAGAATGCTTCTTGGAGGACATGTGTGTTATGCACCAAATGCTAGTATGTCACAACTCTACTAAGTGATTTTTTAAAGGTTGAAATCCTACCTATTGGATGATTCTAAAGAAAAAACTAAATTCTATAATATTTTCTTCAAAGCAAAAATAATGTTTAATTTTATTACATATGATGTCTGGCATGATAGAATGTAGATATCAAAAGCTCATGTAGTTTTTAAGCTATGTTGATGATATAAATGATCCCCATTGCGTCCATAATAATGTTATACAAGGCTTTATTAGTGTGGCAATGAGAAATGAAAAAAAAATGACATTTTTAAATTTTTGAATTTTTAGATATTGATATATAATTCCACTAGTGGACGATTATTTGATCATAAGTTATGAATTTTTATTTATATTTATTACGAGTAGTTAACATCTCTTAAAATAATTTAATCAACTTTTTCACCATTATAAGGCTATGTAAACCATTTCTCAGCCTTCTCTTTTATGAAAAAAAAATTACTACATATTGGAGGTTACAATAGTTATATTTTTGTTACATAAAATGCATTATTATTATTATCAAGATAAGTGCGTGTGATGATGAGCATCCGTAAGCTTTTGATGTGTTGATTCGCCTGAATCTCATATGATAACTAGTTACCATTCAGTGATTTTGAGTGTCTCATTGATGTATCAGTAGTACCAATTCAATATATAGATTGGAATGAGTCTAATGAATGGAGGTATCCATAGTGACATGATAGATTCCATATAAGTTATGCATTAAAATTGTATAATCACACAAAAGAGTACAATAACTTGTCTTGTTCTAAGGAACTATCATATTTTATGGTTAGAGTCATACAACAAAAAGCTTATGAAAGGATTGATGAAGTGGCAAACCAAGATAATTGTGAAAGTAAACTACAAAAAACTAAGAAAATGTTCCTTAATGGATATGTTTGATTAACATATTAGTGTATTATTTAACTAAACAAATATGGCACAAACCATTGGGAATTTAAATAAATTCAAATGGATTGTGCCATGCCACATATTTAGTTAGGACAATCTTGCTATGAAGTAAAACAACATGTACTATGCTGTTGGATTTCGTGATTGCACGACATAAGAAAAAAATTATAGTAAACAAATTTTTCTAATCCTTTCTAATGTATGGTAGTATCAAAATCACCTTGACACAAATATGAAACACAAAAGATAGATCTGATTGATCAGCATCAAGAAACTTTCATTGAAGATGATAGTCTTGGTGTGAAATGTTATTCTAGTTTAATTATTGAATCATATTGTGTGTGGTAAGCAATTGTTCCCTATTGGAGTAATCCAAATTGAGTAATGAGGCATTATTAAAATTTTTTGGACCATTCTAAAATATCTATGTTGGGTAGCCTACTTAGCTTGCAATTGTATTGCTTTGATATAAGATATAATTCAATACCATGATGAAATCTATAATGGTACATGTTGAAATAGTCAATAAGTGTTACTATATTTGTTTAGTCATTAAATACCACATTAATATGATTGAAAGCCATGATAAAGGAGCAATGAATCCAAATAAATAAAGGGCTTAATGTATTGCAAAATTAAGTCTGTCGTACATAACTACTGCCATTGCACTAGTCTTTACATAAGGTTGATTGGGAGGATGTGATGGCCAATGAATGAAGGAGAACTAGATGATGATGATGTATAAACATGTTATGTAACTAAAACTGATGAATAATTACATTAGCTATTAGATGAAAAGACAGAAATTTTTGAGAAAGAGATGGCTTTTTTCTCATTCTTTGCATATCTTATTCCTAAAAAGAATAAAAAATTTGATAGGTAGGTTCCTAATTCATAAACTTAAATTAATATTATAGAAACAATTTTATTGTAATAGTACTTACAATATGTACTTAATTTAGTTTAGCAAAAGTAGTCATAATTGTATGAACCTTTCTTTCGAATTTTTGCTAGAATCAAGTGCAAGTTTGATAGGGATATCTTGGAATGGGTTTGATTGGTATTACTTTTTGAGCAAAAAAATCATGATCTTTGAAGAAGAATAGTTGTCTTTTGTTAAAATTGAGAGACTCATTGGTTTCCCTACTATGAAATGAGTCACATGAAATAGGTCCATTCCCTTTTCCAAGAATATAATTCACTTGACAAAAGTTATGTGAACCCATAATAGTTTATGAAAATTGATTTATTAATCTAAAATAAAAGATATAAGATAAAATCTAGTGGTTTTCTAATATTTTTGTTAACTCCTTTTAGCCCCAAATGCTCAATAATTTCCAAAAGAATAAATACAAGTCAGCATCAATGATTATGAGAATGCATTTCGTACATTCTATTATGGAGGCATTAGTTGGATGACTCCCCTTATGATCATTATATGAATATATCAACATCTCTCCTCATCAATCTTAATTAAAGCTTTGAAAACTTTTAGAATTTGTTATGAATTTAGAACCTCTACATGAATAATATTACAAGTTATTTAAGCCTACTAATTTGTTATTAGATTTCCTTCATTGAATATGTGTTAGAATTGAACTACCTTGCAATGAAATTGGTTCATTCTATTTGGTAGGATAAAGATACAGTAAAGGATTCCAATGATTTTATGAATCATTATAGGGATTGATTAATTGTTTGGTTTTATAGTGATGTTTCTATAACCCAAATTATCGCATAAGTTTAGAAAAACTTTTATTTTAATGGGTTCAACTTATGATATTTTTTAGATATTATGTAAATTAAGAGTGCATTAATAGCTCCAACAAGTGTCTCTAATGACACAAACACAACTTATAGGGCCTTGGTTCCTTCTAATCAATCCATTAGAAATTGATTTGGCAAAATCAACTACTAGGGGACTCCATTGAACCACTTTTTTATTAATTAATTGATCTCACAAGATAAGGAAGCAATGCAAATTATAACACTTGAGAATCTATTGAACTTCTTTACATAATTAGACAACATCTGAATATTGCATAAGCATTATGTTGAACTCTAATATGGAAATTATTGGGAATATTTGCTCATTAAATTGTTTTTAGTATCTATCTTCTCTATGAGAGAGGGTAGAATACTAAACCCTACAATAGCTGTTGAGTTTGTTTGACTACATTTTCACCATTGTAGAAGCATTTCTTGAATCATGATGTTGGGTTTATTTGTTGCCTGGATTCATTACAAAGGGGTTCCAAAAGATTCGTTTTAGATTCTCAATATGAACAAAAAACCATTTGTCTATAAATTGAAATTAAACTTTCCCAAGTGGTCATAAAATGATAATTAATTATTTAGGAGACTCGACTTTAGTATAGTTTAGGAAGGTTGAGAATTATGTTAAATTATTTTTTGTGACTTATGTATAAGGTAATTCATTACCTCTAAGCTTCTACCATCCTTAATTGATAGTGAAGTTTTCATCTTGGTGACGGTCCAGTAATTGTTGCCATCCTTATTTTGTTCCAGGTACTGCACAAAACAAAATGGTGAGAATGATTCTCCTTATTTTATTACAAGTCATTGTGCATATTTGACAACATTTTTTATTAAGGAAATGGCATATCATGTGTCTAAAATAGGTAATGTTTGAGGTGTAGAACCTCTAAAAAGGCTTTACATTATATGCATACTTGAAATTGTTTAAGTTCTTAACCAATAATCCATACTTTTTATAAGGGAAGCTAATCATGTTCTAGCTAGCCAAATGGTGCTTGCTCACCAAATCACTAAAACTCTAAAGGAAACCATTTATCACACTTTCTAAAAAATTGAAAATATTTTTAAAAAGATAAGATATCATTACATTATAGAGTGTTATTAAGCACTTGACTAAGAAGTACTACCTCCCATTAAGAGTAATTTCTTTTTGCATGTTTTTGTTAATCTTGTTTTCAAAGTGAACCACTTATTTCCTATCTTCAAAATATGTTTTTTTGAGTTAAGGGATTTGAAGGTAGTATCTTTTCTAGAGCAGGAGCTCCTTGTCGATGTCCACTTGGTTGAGTTTCATGTTTATACATCTAATAAAGAAGATCTTTTGTACATTAATCTACAAACTTGATGTGTCCTGGAGATTAGAGAAGAATAACATGATATTTTTGATTGAGTGTTTATCACCACTTAAGAAGAGTATAAGACAATCTACAAAGCACAGATAGGACTTTGGTTGACAACCACTTGGAGTGCCCTAGTACATCACTTTACCTGGCATATTTAGATTGTGTAAACATCTTCTTAATGCTTTAGTAATAATTTCAAGAAGAAATAGGGATACAAGGTTATGCTTTAGCTAATAGGAGAGTCAAATGGAACCATTTCTTTTCTCATTAATGATTACTAACAATCAACGTATGTTTCTGATACTCATGACTAGATTAATAAATTAACTATTGAAGTTAAACTTTTGTAGTAGTTGTTTCCAACATGATATACTATTGAACAAATTCTTAAAATCTAGCTCGAAATATAGCTATTAGCATTGTTCTTCTCCTTTAAATTATTAAATGGCTCTTATGAAAGTATAATTTCTTATGTAGGTAAAATAATTTTAGTGTTTTCCTCTTCCTTAGCAAAAGTTGATTACTCCATTAGATGACGGTGGGTAGGAAACACCATAAGCGAACTACCAACAACTAAGTATTTTTTTTAAAAGTTATGCATCCAAATTGTCATAAAGTTTTCAAAAGATGTATTGCAATTAGTGTTTAGAAAGAAACTTGAACTAGTACTACTACTTTCTTTAGGAGATGGGCTACCAATAAGAAAATCATTACTAGCATCATAAATTTTATCTTGAAATATGGACCAAAAATGCTTATAAAATAAAACAATAAACCCATCCAATTTATAAAGACATTAAGAATCCATCAAAAAAATATTTTGTTGTATTTTCTCCTTAATAACTAATTGAATTAGTACCATATTACTTTCTAGTGACTATAAGCATCATAAAGCAAAGGACCTCCCATTCTTCTTAGTAGGGAATAGTAAGATGTCAAGCAATTTAAGACATATTTGGTAATTAAATCCTTCTTTAGGACCTGCCTTCCACTTTTTGAACTTTAAATATTTATTTATTACCCTTTATTTGCTTATTATTGAACATTGTGTGGAAGACATTTGTGTTTTTGTCACCATTTTTAAGCTACATAGCACCTATCTTTCAGCTCTTATACATCTAATGCAGTAGAATCTAGTGCATCATGTAGAGGTTAAACTTAGAGATGTACTACTTCTATTTGGACTTGGAGCCCTATGAGGATTGGGTACTACACTTCTCCTTAGTCTTAATTATCATTGTCGTCGTACTGTTCAACTACACCCTAAATTATTACACATTTTTATTTATTTTTATTAATTCATTAATTTATTTACATATATAGTTTAGTTTAAGTTGTTTAAACAACAACTAAAAAATTTTTAAAGCTTTTCATCTTTATATTTAGTATAGACTTTCCCTTCAACCATCTCACAAGTATTTTAGTACAAATGTTTCTTAAAAATTGATTTAAAAAGGGTTAAAAATTTAGTTTTGGGCTTTTTTGGCTATCATGCACCTCTGACAGCCATCATTACCACCCCATTAGCACTCACTTGTCAACTCGTGCTAATTGTCTTCAATCTTAGTTGACCACAAAATAGACCTAAAATGTCAATGCCTCTCTACCTATGCTACTCTTTGAAATTTGAACCCAAAGTGATGCACCGATCCGCCTATGTCGCGCCGTGCACTACCCCATTCCCTCACCTTTTGCAATTACTACTGGTCGAAACGCATGTGCCATATTGGGACTTAATTATGATAATTAATTTTGTAGCTTTTTAAGTCAAATTTTTAAGTGTTTTTGAAGGTTTTTTGGTATTTATTTTGTAATTTATGTGGCTTTCAAAATTTTAAAATGTCCTCTAAGATTCAAAAAAATATCCCTTAGTATTCCTAAATGTCTTCTACATACATCTCCACCATTTTAATAATCATGGTTAATCCATCCTGTGCTTTCTTATTTCTAAACTCGATAAGTCATCTATAACTCTTTGAAGTTGTTTACCTTCTCCATAACATGTTATTCTTCTTCTTCAATCCTCAAAAATATATTATCAAATTAAGTTTTACTACTGATAGGAAAATGATCAGTAATAGAGATTGGTATAACAAGAACTTGTTCATATGTTGAGCCACTATATTAAGAAGGCTTTGGGAAAATAATGATTCAATAGGGTTCTATCCACAACAGTAACCTTTATATTTTTGAACCTTAGCAATGGTTTTTTAGTGTTCCATCCATTTAGGGAAGATAATTGGTCTCCACCATCAATCTTAAATCTCCCCAAAGATTTCTTCTAATAAAAGAGTTCTTACCATAGACAAAAAGGTAACAAATCATTAACGTATCACCAAGTGAAGAAAGTATTCTTAATTTTCAATTTTTAACATTGTAAGTACTAACCAAAACACCTATACATTGTTGGAAATGCTACTTCACGATAGCAAAAATTCAGTCTCCTACAAAGGATGTCCATTTGTCTACCACTTGCAAAGCATTCCATCAATGCAATTAACTTAATTTTCCATAATCTAAATATATTATTAAGGAATCAAGATACTATAGAACTAAATACACCCATTATGTTGAATTGTAGGGCATTGTTAATTTCAAACAACAATGTATATGTTTTGAGATTCTTGAAAGCTTCTTTTGGTCATTTTTAAGCAAATCACTCTTTCTAACATTCCATTTAGTGTTTTTTGACATTGACTTGTCACTATTAACCACTATGAAGCCATTTGAGCCCATCTTAGAAAGCATGAGAGTCTTTGCATATTCCTATATATCATTATTTGAGCCTTAGCGAGATTGAATGTCTACTTGTTGTTTAAGCTACATGTCCTTCCTAAGTTCAAATTAGATTGATATTGTTTAGTCTTACTTCATATTTGCTAATTGAAATTGATGATACTATCATTGAATAGATGACTTATAATCTAATTTTGATTTTTTAATGTGTAGATGCTGTGTGGTTTAGTAGGGTGTTGATATAGCTTTCTAAATCAAAGGTAGCCAAAGTTTGAAGTTTTAGATTTCTCATTAATTATCTCATCTTCCCATTTTAAATATTTTTTAACTAAGATGTGTTTCATGGACTTTATAATTACTGCACTTCTTCTTTAACATCTTCCATGAACAAACACATTAGTTACCTAAAAATTACAACTTCACTCAACCAAATTTATTAAAATATTTTTGTTTGTTGTCATGAAATACATTACCATGGTTAGGTGTCAACATCAAAAATCAAGTTTGCAAAAGTTTCTAACATCTCTTTGAAGGTCCTCTTCATCACTTATGTAGACAAAATATATCTAAGCCTTATGATTATCACATAGAAACATAAACAAACACACACACACACACACAGATATATATATATATATATATATATATATATATATATATATATATATATATATATATATATATATATATATATATATATATATATATATATATATATATATATATATCATTTTGCCTTAGCCTAACTCTCAAATAATATTACATAATTAAACATAACTTTAAAAAAAACAAGAGTGTGACCAGATTCTAATGAATCATATTATCATCTTGTACTTCTAGGTTATGAGAAAAATATTATCATGCTAGGAGTCCAACAATTTTTCCCATCTGTATGAACAAAACATGAATAAATTATCCAAAAAAATAATAAAACCACTAGACTCTAATCCAATCTAGGGAAATACCACTAAAACTACAAAAGTCTGATGGAAAAAAATAACTTGTATTTATCAAGTCTGATACGGCAATTTCTTAAACCCTTATGTCCAACAAAATGTAATTGTTGGGAAATAAGTATCAAATCTATTATTATTGATGGTGAAAAAAATAAATAAATTATCTAACAAATTTACTAACTCTAATAATGTCTAACTCCACTCCTACTAAAAGTTCAACAACTTGATCTCACTATAAAGAGGGAGGCTAGGTGGCAAAATAGGGAATCTTTGAGCCATACTTTAATGTTATTCTCATTAATAAGAAATATCATTGCAATAATGGAATAAATCTTATAAATGAATCACATTAGTTTTTAACTAACAAAATTATATCATCTGCTAACAAATTTAATATATATTTCTTACATTGCGACTAACTAGATAAATATCATCCACTTCATCAAATAATATAATTTCATATACATAATAATCATTTAGTCTCTTGCACTTCTTTCAAATAATGTAATCCAACAATCAACATGGTAATGATAATCACATGGCTGCATCCATGTGGGGTTTTACGAGTCTTTAAGAACCACGAGTAGTCACCAATATAACAATTACCATGCTTTTTAGTTATTTTACATGGTGATGTCTATGTTAAGAAGTGTTTTTCATCAACAAATTGCTATTCCAAAATGATCTTTCATATGTGTCTGAAACAAAAGATAGTCTTGTAATATATGACCATGTAACCTACTTTTTATTCATAGATAAACAAAATGTAATATGCATTTCTTATAGCTCAACTAGAAACATTGCAAAAGAAAGACTGAAATTGAACCATTCGTTTACTTAACTAAATCTCCATTGGTCTTGGGTAGAATGAATTTCTCTTTTTTTTTAACAAGTTTATGAAAACAAATGACTCATTGTTGTCATAATCAATTACCAAAGTCTCATAAACATTCACAAAGCAATTCTTTCTGTATCTTGGCTTAGATCTAAGATAAATTTATTATATTTTGTTAAGTGTTATCTTACCTTAAAAGGTCACGTGGATGACTTCTCTTTTGTGAGACTTATCTATTCTTTAAAGATTTAACCCACATTGTTCTTCTTCCTCATAGCTTATCTCACTTTTTTACTTGGTATACTCTATGTTTGCTCTTCCAAATTTCCTTGTTATGGGTGACATTTCTTAAATTACTAGCATTTCTTAATGGCTTATATAGACTTGGCTGCACCACCATAAACCTAGACAGTACTTTAAGATAATCTAGTTTTTGGGCAAGGTATCCAAAATTTGCTATTCTAAATTAACCCTCTTTTAATTACACCCTTTTTGTACTTTTGTATGAAGCTCCTTAAATTTAAGTTTCCTTGTAAGATATGGTACTAGATTCTTCTTTCAAATTTATTCAACTTTTCTTATGATATTCCTGAATGCATCATATGCAAAAGTTTTCCTTTTAATTCTCCTATTTTTAACCACCAACTACTAATATTTAAGAACCCTATCCATATCTTATCAAACAATACTGGTAAGATTGAAATAAGGATGCGAGAAAAGTTAATAATAGAGATAAAATTATAAGCTTACTTTAAAACATTAAGCCAAATTAATGTTCATGTGTTACAACTCAAGACTTGCAATTCCGTAATGCTTTTTAATTTTGGAATTTATAATTTCAAAATTAAACAGTTAATTTATCCATATTGATTGTTTATATATATTCCATGTTCAAATTTTAATTCAAAAAAATCATATACCTTAATTAAATAAATAACAATTATATGTCAAAAAATATTAGGTACATAACACCCAATTATTTTTAGAAACAAAAATAATAAATGCACTTGATTATTAGTAATTAATTCTAATACTGATTACTGGGAATCAAACTTTTATTCATTGTTGTTTTATTAATAATCAAGGTCTTAGGATTTTTATAGTGATAAATATACCTCCAAATTATATTCTAACACTACCTTTTTAACCACATTGTGCATTTATGAATAACAAATTATTGATGTCATTAATCTTCACCAATATATTGATAATATATTTCTACATTTTCTTTAAGACAACATGACAAAAAAATTTTGGCTGAAAAATTTTATAAAATTCATTTTGGCTCAAACTGGTAAAAAGATCAATAAGATATTATAAATTCATAAGTAGAATAGAAAATCATGGCATGTGGATCTCATCACAATAAATGCAGAAATTTTAGCAAAGGCTAAGATTTAATGTATGATATATATAGTTGACTAATTTATTTAATAAAGGACCTATGCATGAATCTGAAATTTAGAAATATCTAAGATCGACTATTATTTGCAAAATAAAGCATAACTTTGAAAGATGTCAACAACATATTAATCATAAATTGAAACATTACCTAGAAAAATGGTTGGAATAATCAATACACCATAATTTATGTATTCAAATTTTTGCAATAATATCATCACAAAAAATTTGTTAGTTCATAAAATCATTTAAATAAATGGAAAAGAAAATTTATTATGGAAATTAACTATTTAAGATTGTAATTAATATGTTAATATTTCAAGTAAAAGCTATAATTATAATTTGAAATTCATAAACAAGGTAACAAAGACACAATAATATATAAATATGCAAACATTGAGAAAGACAATGATAAAAAAATTGAAATTTCTTATATAATAATTAATATTAAATAATTTAAATTGAAAACGTAACTGACAACATTCAAATTGTAACAAAATTATAAATTTTTCAGAATGCTAAAATTTTTTCAAAACCCAAAAATCACTGAAAAAATTTATTATTTTAATTATAATCGAAAATATTTAAAGATATGTCGAGATAAGATTAATAAAGAAAGATCATACCATTTTAAATAAATTATCTTTCAGGAAATACAAATATAGATACTAAAATAATTTTGAATTCTCTAAATTTTTTGTATTTGGTTTATGTAAGGCATTATAATGAAATAAAATTATAATTTTTTTTATTGCTATAAGAAAATTTTGAATATAATACTTGAAAGAAAAGAAGTTAGTATAAATAAGAATGGCATAAAATTAAACAAAATATAAATCATAAATAAAAAATACACTGAACATCAAATAAAACGTTTTAAATGTCAATTCATACATTTCTTTATGAAAAAGGCTTCCTTGAATTTTATGCAAATAATTCTTCACATCACAAATAAAAACATATTAAAATTTAATGCATACAAAAAATAAATTTAAGAACAACTTGTTAAATATTAAGAACAATGAAACAATTACAAAAAAAATTTCATCATGTGAAGCATGATAAAGTTACCAAATAATAAATTTTATAACTAATTTATTTAAAATCTAAAAATTAAACTTGTATAGCCTAACATGTAAATAGATAAAGCATTAAACATAAGGTTGTTTATCGCATCTTCAATAAAATTTGTAGTGGATTTGGAATAGTTTTGACCATCTTCAATGCATCATTGGGTAGAAAGGACTAATGATGACAAAATATATTTGTCCTTTTGTTTGCAAGATAAAGCTAACGAACTACCTTCGTATAATATTTGAGGTTTTAATATGCTTTTTCTAACTTTATTTTTAAATTTATATCTTAATCGTGATGGGTTGTTAATTAGCATAACATAAAATTATTTTTTAGTTTTTGAATAATTTATATAATTCATTATTTCTTATGTTACTAGGGTTTTATTTTTATAAATTTTTTTATTTATTTTATTTTTAAATATTTATTATTTTTTTATCTATCAATTATTTTAGTTTAATTATTTTGTAAAATACACTTTCTTGCAAAATCTAACATCAATATATTTTGCATATTTTTTATATATTTTAGTTTCCATATTGTTTATTTATTTTTTTAATATCTATAATATTTTATTTTCACATGGGTATATTTGATTAGTTTTGAAGATTATGACAACATATTTTTGATATATAATACATAGATTATTGAAAGTTAAAATAATTATTTTTTATAAATTATAGATAAAATTTAAAATTTTTAAAATTAGATTTACTATTTGTATCCAAGTAATGGAAAACTTGTGTGAAACATAAATAACTTTAGTATAACATAAATGGCAAAATATGAAAGGGTATGTAAAATAAGAAATCTTGAGCATTTTTTCTCATTTGAAATATTTAACTCTATATCTTTATTATGTCAATGAAAGATTTCTTACGTAACATCATCTTGAAAAAAATGTTGATGTAACAGATAAATATTGAATTTATGGCAATAATAAATATCAGCTTTTAGAAAAGAATAATGAAGATAGACAAAAAGTATAAAATCATTTTGTAAAATGAAATTTCCTATACATTAAAAAATTGTTTAAATGCAATAAAATATAAATTTATCTAGATTGATAAATATTTCAAATATTTAAATAATTGTTCAAAAAGTTCTATGTATTTCATCTAAACATGTAATCACCAAAACTAACTTATGTGTCAAAAAAGCTTATAATTTTGCAATCATAGAGATAATAAAAAATTAATAAAATTAAAAGCATTCACACAATTTCTAATTATAAAATAATTTTTTATAATAAAAATTTAATAAATATTAAATTTAATCAAAATTTCTCTAAAAGAGTAAAAATATAAAATAAAATTACCATCGCAAAAAATTAAAATCTTTATAAATACATGCAATTGAGAGCTTAGTTGGTGATGTGAGAATAAAAAATAAATCAATCAAAATAATAAAAGTGAATTAATGATTAAAAATTTCAAAAAAGTTAACTTTTGAAAACGTTTAAATTCAAATTCATAACTAACTTTTAAAATGATATTACAAAATTTTTAATAAATTTAAAATATGTAATATATTTTGATTCGAGAGCATCTAGCTTGACTATCCTCAGACCATGGGAGTGGCTCATAGAGCATGGACAAGGGGGCGGTGGGGTTGGACGAGGCGGAACACGTGCACCTCGGACGGTTGATCACGAAATTCCATCGCGATAGTGCACATGAAGAAAAATGGTGGTGGCAAAGAGTTAAACTTCACTAGGCACACCTGGGAGATCGTAACACAAAGTTCTTTCGTTCTGCTGCAACTACATGTTTATGCAGTAACTTCATTGCACACCTGAGGGATGATGCGGGGAATGCACGACAACTGCAGAGAGCATTGGCTCGATCTTATCGACTTTCTTTGAAGCAAAATGGCGGGGTGAGAACCGCATGCTCTAAAAGTTGCAATGTGACCCGTAGGTTTGTATTAGCTACGAGCAGGCAAATATGATAGGTCAGAGAGTGACTGAGAAGGAAGTTGTGAATGCTATTAATGCCATGCATAAAAATAAGGCTTTGAGCATGGATGGAATAACGGTAGAGTGTTAAGGGCTATTGGACCATAACGAAGAGGGATATCCTTCGGGCAGCACACATTTTCTTTAAGGAGAGGAGAATGCCAATGAGTTGGAAAGACATGCTGACGGTTTTAATTCCCATAACCCAGAGTTTGCGAACAAGCTAGAGCACTTCAGGCCTGTAAGCCTATGCAATGTCATATATAAAGTCATTGCGAGGATCCATGTGGAGAGGTTAAAGCCGGTGCTGCCTCATATTATCTCTAGAGAACAAGGAACTTTTTTTCCTAGGAGGACCATATCAAACATCTTTGTTGCTCAAAAGATGGCCTCGAGGATGCACCATTATAGCACCAAGGAGGGGCTGATGGCGATAAAAATTGTCATGGAGTAGGCTTACGACAACGTTAGATGGGATTTTGTGTTATATATGCTTAGAGTGATAGGATTCCCATAGTTGTGGTGTGAGTTGGTGCAATCGTACATCATTGGTCCTAGGTTTGGGGTGCTGCTCAATCGCACCCAATTGTCATGGATTGAGGCCAAATGCAGATTGCATCAAGGGTGCTTATTATCGCCTTATTTATTCACAATTGTGACAGAATACTTCTCTGCAATTGTTCAAGGCAATGAGGCGAAGGCATTGTTGGGTTTCAAGTATGGTCATAATGCTCCTCTCGTATCTCATCCATAGTTTCCAGATGATATGATTGTGTATGCCCCTACAAGTGACAAGGATGCAAGCGCAATGTGTAGGCACTTCAGGCTTTTGGAGAGGTGACGGTACTAAAGGTCAACTACATCAAATCCAGAGTCTTTTGTAGCAAAGCGACGAGAGGGAAGAGAAAGAGGACCATTACCAGCATTGGGCATGAATCAAGGTGACAAACTAAAATAGCTGGGTGTTGTTATATCAACGGAGTCACTTAAGAAGGATGATGTTAATTTCATGATTCAGAATATAGAGAAGGGGGTGGCTAAGTGGTGTTTGAGGCCCTTGTTGTTAGCTGGGAGAGTTACCATGATTAAGGTTGTTCTTAATACTATCCCGAGCTATCTAATGAGCCATTGTGCAATACCTAAGGGAACCATTGCTGTTGTTGAGAAAATCATCAAGAAATTGTTGTGGAGTGGTTCAAGGAGCGTGAAAATGATGCATTACATTGATTGGGATACAGTCATGCGACCGAAGGATGCAGGTGGCCTTAGGTTACTTGAGCTACATAACTGGCAGCAGGTGCTCCATATAAAGATGTGTAGGAGATTACTTAGTCAAGAGAAGAGCTTGTGGACATAAATCATGTGAGGGAAATACGACATAACAACATCTTTAGAGCACCACGTGGGGCATCCCATGCATCCAGCTTGTGGCTGGTGCGATGATTACTACGGTGTCAAACTTCGTCTAGAGAATTGGTGAGGGCAAGAGTGTTCAGTTTGTAGAGGATAACTGGATCAATTTTCTCTCGATTAACTGCTAGCCCACTTACATAAATATGAATGCTCATTGGCCGACTCTTGTGGGCGAATGTATCATAAAGATTGGAGTGTTGGATGAGGAGAAGGTCCGGTCTTGGGCTGGTGATCTATTATTTGAAAGGATTATGCACTTGCCTTGGGCTAATTTGCATAAAGGGGAGATGCTTGTACAAGCTAATGTTGGCTCAGAGTAGTTTGATAATAGCCATTTCTATAAGAAATTAAAGCTTGATACAAATAGGAGGGATGCAGAGCAGGTTAAGGTTGACAGGCAACAATCTAAGTGGATATGGAAGCTGAATGTTTTTCCTGTGTTTGCATATTCATGTAAAGGCTCGTGGGGAACTATCTTCCTACAGCAGTGTGGCTTGTGCATAGGATGCTGGCTGAAAGTAGCAAGTGTTCATGGGGTTGTGATGAAGTAGAGACACTGCATCATGTATTTTGGGATTGTCCTCATGCACATGAGCTATGGAATACATGCCATGGATGTGCTGGGAACCTCTTCTATGGCACTCAGTGGGGTGGCATTTCTGTAGCATGTTAAAGAGCTTATGAGATCACCTGATGTGCGGTAGGGAGAAGGCATGGCTCATGAAGCGACCCTTGTAATGGTTATGTTTTATATATCAGAGCATAGAAATGAGAATAGGCATAATGAACAACCTCTTCACTACAGCACCCTATGGTGGAAGGTTCAAATTGAAATGGCTGCCGCATCAAAGCACTATAATTAGCACCTATCTGAGTTTTGCTGGAATCCAAGCAGCTCCTCTGAGTTGAAGGAAGCCCATGTCTGGGTTCCCCCCACTGGTTGGATGATGATTAACTGTCATGCTACGATTGGTGAGCATATTTCGAGCATTCGACTTGTGGCGCGGGATCACTTCGGCAAGCTTCTATAAATGGTCGGAAGGAGGTATCGCTCGCACGCTATGGAGGCAATGGAGACATTGGAGATGCTGGAAGCCTCAAAGATGTTGAGGAATACTCTACTTGAATTTCATGCTGTCGAGCTTCAAACGGATTCAATGCACGTTGAGCAGGTGGTGCGAAACCTCCTAGCAAATCCTCTTGAGGGGGGCTGTTATGCACTCGCGCATCAGTATACAAGGAACTTAAGTATGCTGAAAACATCACACATATGTAGGGAGGGGAATGCGTCTACGGACTGGGCCGTGTGTGCTACTTGTGTGTCGGACTTCACATTGAGATGGGGCACGGCCCTCCCCGAGCATTTTCTCGATATTCTACTAAAAGACTTCTTGTTTGATCCTTCTTAGAGGATCTTATGCATGCTATGGTAAGTGTTTGCTTATAATAAAAAAACTTTTTTTAAAATATTAATTGCAAAAAATATAAATAATGCATCACAAACTATTTTTTTAATTTTTAATTTATCAATGCAATGTATCATAAAAATTAAGCAAAAGAATAATGTTAAATAGAAATAAAAATATATGTTATAATGAGAAACAAATTATCCAACATAGCTTCAAAATACATTAAAAAGGGAATGAATTGATTTTTGTGGTGGTAAAATGTGTAAAATCTTAGACATCACAAGTCTTAAATAAAATTAGTTTCCCATTTGATGAAAATAGTCTTTGTATTAAGAAAATATAGAAAATTAAGAAACATTTTCTATAAAACTTAATTAGAAGATACTAACAAACTTTTGTAATCTAAACACCTTTTATTGAAATAAAAACTTTTAGATACATCAAGGACAAAATCAAATACATGGCCTAGTGTGCAATGTATAAAACTTTTGATTACAAGGATGCAAAGTGCTTTTACTCAATGAATTATTAGATATGGTCACTAACTTATAATGTGTAACTAAGCTATATTATACTTGGGATTATTTGAGATAAAAATAGCCAATTCTAAAATCTAGACTATATTTATGGAGCACTAATTAATGATATTAAATGACCAGTACCATTCTTGAAAACTCTAATGAACTTAACATTTTAACTTACTTCAAAGTAATCATAATGCCCAAATGAAGATTCAATTGAATCTTACTTTTATTTATTATAAAAAGAAAAATATACATATGCTAAGTTTTTTAAATAATTTAATCATAAATCAACTTAATATCAAAAAGATCATAAAATTGATTACAAAATAAGGCAAGCAAAGTTATATGAAATAAGTAGTCATAATCATGCTATCCACTTCAACAACATAGAATATTTAGAAAGCTAGTTGTCTTAATAACTTTGTAAAATTAAATAAAAAAAACAAATGCTGTATGTAATATTAAGAGAATTACAATTTCATAAACAACAATTATCTCTTCATTAAAAAGTCCTTCTATGAAGATTTTAGATAAGTTATTTTGGGAATCAACAATCAATTTGAAACAACTCGAGCAACAATAGTCAGGCAGTGAAGTGGTTCCCTCTGCTGATGATGTTGATGGTGTTAAAGATCATCAATGAGAATGAATGTTCCAACTGTACTATTGTTATAGTTGGAATTATTTGGAACTATTTACAAAGAAAGCAATAAATTGAGATATCATTATCTAAATCAACTATAATAAAAAATTCAACAAGTATATAAGATGGACAACCAATTATAAATAAATGTAAGATTGTTATTAATATGGGAAAAAACCATGCCATACATCCTATGATCATAATGGACATGAAATTTAAAATGTTAAATATGTTTCATATATATATAGAGGTAAAATTAGCTATTTATGGATTTTACATATTTTATACAATACAGGTTTGTTTTCATAAGATAAGCACTTGTACTTTTGGGAGTTACAAATGTGCACAAAAAATCATAACATAAAAAAGTTGAATAGCTATGGGTTTTGAACACTTTTCATCATAATACATGATTTTCTCATAACAACTTTAACTACTGATGGACAAAAAATGTGGACAAGAAAGTAAATATTATCAAACTACCATACAAATTTGATGCAACACTTCAAATCATAATACTATGTAAGAAAAAATTGGCCATCTCCATAACATACTATCTTTGCATACTAAAACCAGTTCGATGGTTATCAAAGGATTACGCATAATAGAATAACATGATCTATGTCATTATATTATCATCCATGCTTCGTTGCCACAAAAATTGCTCATCTTGTTATATAGTTGTATTGAAGAAATTTATTTACTAAGTATAGATATATACAATATTGATTGTTAGTGTATGCAATGCATCTCAAAACTTATATTAAATTGACTCCATTTATATATTACATCAGACTAATATGATTGGCAACTTTCACAATAGTGCAAGCATACCTTTTCTATGATATGTATATGCATATCAGACATATACAAAACTTGGCATGAATGTAAAAAGAATGTTGTTTCTACATTGTAAGTGGAAATATGATGCTTACCCACTTCCTTTGTTGTAATGGGTTCTTCACCATTTTGGTTGAGAATAGTAAGAACTTTCCTTTTGCATGGCCTACTAAATAGCTAGAAAAAAAATAGAATAGCCTATAAGAAAATCTATATTCAATTTATTAGATGAGTAATAAAAGTAAATTGTGCAAAATATAATTTAAAATTAAGGGAATATGAAAGTTATGAATGAAAATGATTTTTAGGCATTTAAGTTTGAGATAAACACAATTTATAATGTGTCATGGGATACCCCTTCTAAAAAGAAATCCTAAACATTAAGATTTAGGGTATGTTATATAGATTTGGGCTATTGAATCTTTTAATTCTTACTAGAAGGTTGCTAGGATTAACGTAGTATTTGAAGCCAACAACGTATACACTTATTGACATCGTGGTATTGATGGGAATTTTCATTGAACTTATTTCAGAACTTGAACCTTTTTTGTGGATTGCCCACCTAAGAGTAATATAATGCCTAATGGTTTATGATGCTTAGGACTTAAAGGACTAATGACATGACAAATGGCCTTAATAGGAAAATATTATTAATTTAGGATGGTCAGGTGGAATTTCTATAGTAGGAATTAAAAGGGAAGGCGATGATGAAAAGTATAAAAATATTGGTGGAAAAAAATTCAAATTATAAATTAGTTATCAAATCATGAGCTAAAACACCTAGGTTGCAACTTATGATTGGGCACTCTCGTAGATAAAGAAAACATTAATTCTAAAATTTTAATGATAATAAAAAAAAAATCTTTCTTTGTATTCCATAATAAGGCTTTACATAAATCATAATCCTAAACATAAAATCAAAAGAAAAACTAAATAAAATACTATTCTTATTAAAAACATGTAAAAATATACAATGTGTTGGTAATGGTGAAAATATCATAGGAAACTTATGTGATCGACTAAAACAAATATTAAAATAAAAAATTTAGTAAACTAAATAAAATTCAATAGTTAAACTTAATTATAATGATAAGTTTTCTGACATTAATATGGAACACTAAAAGAAACCTTATCTATCATGTGGTGTTGTGCTCTAAGTGAATTTTCATCAAGCTTGGTATTGATCTTATGAAAAGGCACCATACAGAACTTGTGAAAGAGAATTACCAGCCAAACTCAAAAATAAGTTGAAGAAACTATTTTACTTTTGTTGCTTTACTAGATTTTATTGGGTATTCTTTAGCACAATTTTAATAGTTTATTTTTAGTCAAGTAAAGCATAGAATTAAGCTTGCTGGGCATGCATGACTAAGCAACCAAGCTCTTTAGGAGTTTATTTATCATTGAACTCTTACAAAATACATGTTAGTTTATATGTAGATTATTTTGGTCTACAATCAAGTAGTTATGGATTGAATTCATGTCACACAAACAAATAGAGTATTGTTTGAGAGTGAATTGGAATACTTTAACTCTTGCACTAGTTTTGCTAAAGTACTAAGCCTTTGTTTGCATAGCTGGTTTGTCTATTTGAGGTGAGAATATGGTTGTTAGGGAGGATTATATAAAAAGAAAGGAGAATAATCACTAGGGAATCAATCACCCTTTTAAGGATATCAATTATAAGGTGAAATAACATTTATAATAATTTATATTAAAGATCTTAGAAAATTTAAATTGTTCGATATGCATTGCATGAATTTGGAGTGTTTCATAGTTTGTCTCTTCATGGTGAGAGAAAAGAGGTAGAACCTCAAGTAAAAATGCAAAATATTTGTACTTTTATTTTACTTCCTTAGAAAAATAATAGATTGGCAAAACTAATAGATTTGAGGAGATTAAATGACTCTCACTAGTTTAGCATTACATTGATAAACAAAAATCAATTATCTCATATGTTATACCCCAGTTTTTTTTAAAAGGAATTTTTTTTTTTTTTTTTACATATAGACAGCTCAGATCGTCCCATACCAATTTGAGTAGCCTACGAAAAACATAGGATATAACACATCATTACACACCTACTTTCCTTAACTATGTGGATCCCATCCCCCGGGCACACCGTCAAATCAGGTTCATGACTCCTGAATTAACTGATGAACTCGCACAATGTTACTCCTACTAGACCCAATACTCCTAACCCATACCGGTAGGAGAACCGATCTAATAGAAGTCTGAACCCCCAAGGTTAAGTTCCATAGTCATGTAATGACCTCACCATCAACAAAAAAATATATATCATCCACCGATATGAAATGGCGCTCCACAAACCATACCATCAAGATAGAAAATAAGATAGTGTATAAAAATGTAACTCATATGAAAATTCACAGTCCATCAATACCACATCATCCATACGAGTACATGAGTCAAAATCACCCTCACATAATATAAGACATAATAATAACAGTCTCACTGAATACATCCAACAGCAACAATCAACTAACCAGAATGTCTCAAAAAATCACAGATCAGATCTCCTCCACTAGCTTACTGATCACGATCCCACCTAAAGCTGGGGTGGCGTCAAGTCTGCCGAGCCACTGGAAAATATGGATAATAAAAGAATGAGCTACGCCCAGTAGGAAAGACAGCTAGTAAAACAAAACTCTCATGCAAGAGAAGGATAATAGCAAGAGTATAGAAATACAGCATAACAATATAGGGTGGAAAGGCACTCTCAGTCCCAGACTCTGACCAACCACAGTCACCCCCAGTCACACCAGAGTAGCTCTCCTCTGTGCTCCCAGGCAGCATGCCAGCGGGACACGCCCATCTCTGTGCACGCATCACAACGCCTAGCAGCCGACACCGCAGCGTCTCTCGTCAATCAATCTTCTGGAGACTATAGACAGAAGCAGGTCACATAGATCTCTAGCCAACGTGAGACACCCCTGCCACCCTCAGGCACGCAGGCCTACACACTTGGCTAGCCACGGCGAGTCACCCCTGCCACTGCCACTCTTAGGTGCGCAGGCCTACACTCATGGACCAGAAGAGATCGACTCAGCCACCGTCCCATGAAGTCATCTCCCAACAATTTCCATAGAAGGCACGCCCCTACAGTCATTGCCAAGCTCTAACTCCAAGATTCGGCAACATGTGTCCAGATACAACAAGGCGCATACCAATCCACATGTATACTGTGGAAGCTAAGTCTGTACCGCACAGTTACCTACCACAGCTACCCTAAAACATCATATAGGGCCTATAGTATTCCGGTCCAATATGCCAATTCATGAAATATGCCAATCCAAGAAATATGCCAACATTGAGTAAACTGACTCAATCCATGTCATTGCCATCCAAGCAACACAAACTGTACCAAAATTCTGACTATTCTGGTAGCACCCAAGTGTCACACTTCCTTCCAACTAATCCAGCTGCACTGAATTTATGGGTAATATCCAACAGTCAATTTCAACTTAGCTACGTGATTTCTAAAAATCACCTTTTTCTCACTTCAGGAGATTTTTAAATTCAAAAAAATCAATTTCTGCCCTTTATCCATTTTCCAAATTCGGAATAAATTTCAGAATAAAAATTTAAATTCCACATATATCCTTTTTCCGAAAATTCGGATTAATTTCCGAATTTATTTTTCCTCCGCGCTGTTCGTCAGCACCGAATCCCGCTGAACCGGTTTTCGCTGTTGGTTCGGAACCCTCGCGTTGAACCGCGACACCACCGAACCAAATTTCTTAATAATCCATTAATCGGTCAATGTTTAATTAATTAATTACTAATATATATTATATAAACACCATTATTTACTTAAATAAATTCGTAATTAATCTAAATCCTTCTCCTTCCTCGGTCCGACGCCCCGCGAACCCTAATCGACGCAATCGCCGACCAATCCAATCCTTCCGTCGATTTCCGGCGAACGCGAACAAGGAGAAACAAAATCCGATGTTCGTACTATCCTAATGTTTTAATCATTAACTAAATTTTTCGGCGAAATGGGCAATTTTCCAGAAATCCAAAATTTGTAAAAAAACGCAGATTAGCATTCAACTAAGTCCGATTTTTCATCCACATGCTTGTGTTTATTAAGCAAAATATTCCATGCTTTTAATTTCTACTAAATAACTAATTTAATCTGAATTTCCTACCTTGCTCGCCGGCGACGGTGAAGCTCGCACGCGATCAACCGCAGCTCCTCGCCGAACGAAACCGGTACCAAAATGTTCGCCTCTGTCCCGCGAACCTCCGGTTACCAAAAGCCCCTTAGAAGGCTGCCGGAATTTACCGCCGTTCGCCGCGAACACCTCGCCTCTAGCCGCCGTTCGAAACCCTAACAGCCGAACAGTTTAGGTTAAGTACCCGGCTTAAACCGGTAATAACCCGTTAAGACCCATTAAGCCCCGGTTGACCTTCCAAAAGCGCCGCTTAACACCCGATCCGCCGGTTAATCTCCACCGCTGATCTCGCCCGTCCGATCCGCTTATCCGCGGCTTATCTAAACGCACGCGCAAACGCACCTCGGCGAACCGCCATGCCTTCGCTGAACCGCTCCGGTCCGGTTCACGCGCGGTAAAACCCAAATTCCAGTTTTTAAAAAATCTCGGTGCTCCGAAAAATCCCTAGAAAATTTCAGAAATTCCAATAGCCTCTAATTGAGCTCCTGGCTCATCCTACTGTCGATCTGAAATCATCCAAGCCACAATTGAATTATTGAAGATTAAACATATAATTTTTTACCGGGTATAACAATCTCCCCACCTTATCAGGAATTTCGCCCTCGAAATTCAGCAAGAAGTTCCGGCCACTTTTCCGCAACATCCTGCTCTAGCTCCCAGGTTGCCTCCCGTTCGTCATGTCTATTCCACAGAACCTTGACCATAGGAAACGACCTGTTACTCAGCTGCCTGCTGCTCTCCTCGAGGATGCGAACTGGCAGTTCCACATAGGAAGAATCTGGTGCCACTTACAAACCAGGAAGATCATCATCGATACAATGAGAAGGATCTGGCACATATCTCTTGAGATTCGAAACATGAAACACATTGTGAATCCCAGTCAGATGCCCAGGAAGTGCAAGCTGTAAGCCACTTCACCAATCCTCTCTAGAATAGGATAGGGTCCAATGTAACGAGGTCGAAGCTTAGAAGACTTGCCAAACCTGAATAGACCTCGCATAGGACTGATCTTCAGGAATACCCTATCTCCCACAGAGAACTCAACAGCTCTGTGCTTAGGATCATAATATTTCGTCTGGCGATCTTGCACAGTACGTAATCTATCCTGCAATAACTTGACTTTCGCTGCAGTCTCCTCCATAATCTGGGGTCCCCACACTCTCCTGGAATCACCCTCCTCCCAACATAGAGGAGATCTACACCGACGTCCATACAGTGCCTCGTAAGGTGCCATACCAATCGACGCCTGAAAACTGTTATTATACACAAATTCTACCAAGGGTAACCGTATGGCCCAATCTGCTGAGTAAGTCTGTATGCTCAGGCGTAGCAAATCTTCCAAGGTCCGAATAGTCCGCTCAGACTGTCCATCTGTCTGAGGATGATAAGCAGTACTGAACTTCAACTGTGTACCCATGGCAGTGTGTAAGCTCCTCCAAAACTGTGATGTGAACTTGGCATCTCTGTCAGAAATAATAGATCGGGGAATCCCATGCAATCTGACAATCTGCTGAATATATACCTCTGCCAACTGTGCCGCTGAATCCGTCTTCTTAATTGATAAGAAATGGGCTGACTTGGTCAATCGATCCACGATGACCCAAATGGCGCCAAAACCTTGTCTGGTACGAGGAAGACCAGTCACAAAGTCCATAGTGATGTCATCCCATTTCCACTCCGGAATCGGCAATCTCTGCAACAATCCTCCAGGTCTCTAGTGCTCGGCCTTAACTTGCTGACATGTAAGGCACTTCCTAACAAAAGCAGCAACATCTGCCTTCAAACCTATCCACCAGAAAACACTCCTCAAATTCCTGTACATCTTGACTTCTCCAGGGTGCATAGCCAAAGTTCCATAATGAGCAAGTCGAAAGATCCTCTCCCTGAACTCCTGATGTGATGGCACACACCAGCGACCCCTGAAAGTCAAAATGTTGTTTCTGAGAGCAAAGTCTCCTCCCAATCCCTGTGATGCCAACTCAAACTTCTCCTTCAGCTTTTCATCACAAAGCTGAAGATCACGCATCTCAGATAACCAGTCAGCCCGAATAGTCAACGAGCTGAGTCTGTGAACCAGTCTCTGAACAGATAACTGTTCCTGACATCTTTCAACATCTCAATCCAAGTCTAGAATAGAGTCAGAGACTAACATAGTATGCATAACTGCGTGCCTACCCAAAGCATCAGCAACAGGATTAGCCTTACCCTCGCAGTAATTTATCACCAGTTCATAGTCTTTTATCAATTCCAACCATCTCCTTTGCCTCAAATTCAGTTCCTTCTGAGTGAATAGATACTTGAGACTCTTGTGATCAGAGAAGCAATCTACAGACACTCCATATAAATAATGCCTCCATATTTTTTAGGCAAATATGATAGCAGCTAACTCCAAGTCATGAGTGGGATAATTCTTCTCATGATCCTTCAGTCGTCTCGAAGCATACGCCACAACCCTGCCATCCTGCATCAGTACAGCTCCCAAGCCTATATGTGAAGCATCAGTGTACATCTGATAAGGCTTCCCTTGAGTGGGTAAAATCAATACCAATAGCGGTACTAAGCCTCTGCTTCAGCTCTAGGAAACTGTTCTCAATACTCTCTGACCACTCAAAAGATTTTCCCTTCCGGGTCAGCTGTGTCAGTGGAACGGCCAGTCTAGAAAAGTGAGGAACAAATTCCTATAATAACCTGCCAGACCAAGGAAACTCCGGATCTCAGTGACGGAAGATGGTCGTTTCCAATCAATAATAGCTCGTATCTTGTTAGGATCAATAGCCACACCTTCTGTACTGACTATATGTCCCAAGAATGTTACTGAGTCTAGCCAAAAAGAACTCTTGGAGAATTTTGCATACAGCTCATTCTCCTGCAATACTGTGAGCACTGTCCTCAACTGATCTGTATGAGCCTCCCTATCTCTGAATAAATCAATATATCATCTATAAATATGATCACAAACTGGTCCAAGAAGGCATGAAAAACTTGATGCATCAGATTCATAAACACTGCTGGAGCATTAGTCAATCCAAAAGGTAACACTGTGAAGTCATAATGTCCATATCTAGTACGGACGGAGGCTGTCTTGGGTATATCAGAATCTCTAATTCGGATCTGGTGATAACCGAACAACGAAGTCGATCTTGGAGAACACAGTTGCCCCCTGCAGCTGATCTAGTAAATCATCAATACATGGTAAAGGGTACCGGTTAAGAATCGTAACCTTATTCAATGCCCTATAATCCACACACAGCCTCATACTACCATCCTTTTTCTTGACGAATAAGATAGGGGCACCCCAAGGTGAACAACTGGAGCGTATGAGTCCCTTGTCTAATAAGTCCTGCAACTGAGTCTTCAACTCTGCTAGCTCGGCTGGAGCCATCCTGTAGGGAGCTCTAGTAATAGGAGCTACTCCTGCCTCCAAATCGATCGAAAACTCCACTTCCCTAGCTGGTGGAAGTCCAGGCAACTCCTCTGGAAAAACCATAGGGAAGTCTCTCACCACTGGAATATTTGACATAGGGGTAGTAGTGGCTTGGCTATCTGCCACATAAGCCAACCAACCAGTACAACCTTTACTCACTAGTCTCTTTGCCTGAAGAACTGAGATCAGGAGAATCTGCCTGTTCAGACCAAAGTATATCACATCCTCTAAACCAGGCACCCTGATCCTAACCTTCTTCTCGCAATAATCCAGAACCACTGCATGGTAGCACAACCAATCCATCCCCAAAATGATATCAAACTCTGTTAGCGGCACACATATCAACTCTGTCACGAACTCGTGTCCACTAATCAGAATAAACCCATCAGTCTTCTGAATAATAGGAATCTTTTTCCCATCAGGAAGCCTAACCAGTAAGGGTTCTTTTAAATAACCCTTGGATTCTGATATCTGATTCCAGATCCTCTTAGCAACAAAGAAGAGATTCACCAGTATCAAACAAAGTCACGCACTGTATGTTACCAAAATAAAGCATACCTGTGATCACCTCTGGTGACTCTGAAGCCTGCTGCCGAGTTAATGCAAATACTCTGGGCTGTCCCCCAGATGAACCAACCGGTTCTGTGATTCTCTGTTTCTTCCATATCGGGCAGTCGTACCTTTTGTGTACTGGCTGCTGACAGTGGTAGCAAATAATCCCCCCAGTCCGAGTACCTGTCTGCTGCACTGGCCTCTCGGAAATAGGCCGTGGCTGGACCACGCCCTCCTGGGTACCACGGTGACCTTTGTGTCTCTTGTCCTTTTTGTTATGTTGGGCATTTCTGAATTCCTTCCTCTTGTTGTGAGCCTCTCTCTGGGCCTCCATCCGGATGTCAATAAGTTCAACGGATCTCGCAGCCTCCACTAAGTCACGAAATCTGGCAAACTGGCTCACAACCAACTGACGCTGCAGCATAGGACGAAGTCCCTCCAAGAACATCTCACATCTGTGCTCCTCAGATGGTACCAGCTCTGCGGCATACCTCGCCAGATATGTGAATCTCGATAAGTAGTCGTTCACTGACATCTGGCCCTACCTGAGGTGTATAAGGTCCCTCCTGGACTGAGACATGGCAGAAGCCGGAATGTAGCACTCCCTGATTGCCTCAACAAAGTCCTCCCATGCTATCTCACTGTTCTGGACCTCTCCAAACACAGTGCGCCGCTGGCCTCTCCACCAGGTAGCAGCCTCTCCCTCCAATACTAGAGCAGCAAGTACTACCCTCCTGTCGAGTGGACATCCCAAGGCATCAAACAGCTCAAGCATATGAGCCATCCAGTCATCTGCCACCGTTGGGTCAGCCGACCCACTGAAACTCCGCGGATGCAGCCGCATAAAGGCATCGATCCAACGATCCACGGCTGGCTCAACTGGCAATGCTGGGATCGTCTCCGGGGTAGAAGTAGCAGATACCGGTCTGCCTCTAGCTGCTCCACGAATGGAAAGTCTCCTGGTACCAGCCATACTGTCAAAAGCAACTAATCTGGCATTAGAGTCGTCATTTGGCATTTGGCATACGGACTACCATAGTATAATAAAATGACCAAAAGTTCTCCCCACCTTGGGTTGAACTTCTATACATGTCTAGCCCCACTATCCTAACCTAGGGCTCTGATACCACTCTTGTTACACCCCAGTTTTTTTTTAAAAGGAAATTTTTTTTTTTTTACATATAGACAGCTCAGATCGTCCCATACCAATCTTAGTAGCCTACGAAAAACATAGGATATAACACATCATTACACACCTACTTTCCTTAACTATGTGGATCCATCCCCCGGGCACACCGTCAAATCAGGTTCATGACTTCTGAATTAACTGATAAACTCGCGCAATGTTACTCCTACTAGACCCAATACTCCTAACCCATACCGATAGCAGAACCGATCTAATAGAAGTCTGAACCCCCAAGGTTAAGTTCCATTGTCATGTAATGACCTCACCATCAACAAAAAAATATATATCATCCACCGATATGAAATGGCGCTCCACACACCACCATCAAGATAGAAAATAAGATAGTGTATAAAAATGTAACTCATATGAAAATTCACAATCCATCAATACCACATCATCCATACGAGTACATGAGTCAGAATCACCCTCACATAATACAAGACATAATAATAACAGTCTCACTGAATACATCCAACAGCAACAATCAACTAACCAGAATGTCTCAGAAAATCACAGATCAGATCTCCTCCACTAGCTTACTGATCACAATCCCACCTAAAGCTGGGTGGCGTCAAGTCTGCCGAGCCACTGGAAAATATGGATAATAAAGAATGAGTTACACCCAGTAGGAAAGACAGCTAGTAAAACAAAACTCTCATGCAAGAGAAGGATAATAGCAAAAGTATAGAAATACAGCATAATAATGTAGGGTGGAAAGACACTCTCAGTCCCAGACTCTGACCAACCACAGTCACCCCCAGTCACACCAGAGTAGCTCTCCTCTGTGCTCCCAGGCAGCATGCCAGCGGGACACGCCCATCTCTGCGCATGCATGGTACCTAGGCAAAGCATGCCAACGGGACACGCCCATCTCTGCGCACGCATCACAACGCCTAGCACCCGACACCGCAGCGTCTCTCGTTAATCAATCTTCTGGAGACTATAGACAGAACCAGTCACATAGATCTCTAGCCAACGTGAGACACCCCTGCCACCCTCAGGCACGTAGGCCTACACACTTGGCTAGCCACGGCAAGTCACCCCTGCCACAGCCACTCTCAGGCGCGCAGGCCTACACTCATGGACCAGAAGAGATCGACTCAGCCACCGTCCCATGAAGTCCTCTCCCAACAATTTCCATAGAAGCCACGCCCCTACAGTCATTGCCAAGCTCTAACACCAAGATTCGACAACATGTGTCCAGATACAACAAGGTGCATACCAGTCCACATGTATACTATGGAAGCTAAGTCTGTACCGCACAGTTACCTACCACAGCTACCCTAAAACATCATATAGGGCCTATAGTATTCCGGTCCAATATGCCAATCCATTAAATATGCTAATCCATGAAATATGCCAACACTGAGTAAACTGACTCAATCCATGTCATTGCCATCCAAGCAACACAAACTGTACCAAAATTCTGACTATTCTGGTAGCACCCAAGTGTCACACTTCCTTCCAACTAATCCAGCTGCACTGAATTTATGGATAATTTCCAACAGTTAATTTCAACTTAGCTACGTGATTTCTAAAAATCACCTTTTTCTCACTTCAGGAGATTTTTAAATTCAAAAAAATCAATTTCTGCCCTTTATCCATTTTCCGAAATTCGGAATAAATTTCCGAATAAAAATTTAAATTCCACATATATCCTTTTTCCGAAAATTCGGATTAATTTCCGAATTTATTTTTCCTCCACGCCGTTCGTCCGTGCCGAATCCCGCTGAACCGGTTTTCCCAGCCGATTCGGAACCCTCGCGCTGAACCGCGACACCGCCGAACCCAATTTCTTAATAATCCGTTAATCGGTCGATGTTTAATTAATTAATTACTAATAAATATTATATAAACACCATTATTTACTTAAATAAATTCGTAATTAATCTAAATCCTTCTCCTTCCTCGGTCCGACGCCCGCGAACTCTAATCGACGCAATCGCCGACCAATCCAATCCTTCCGTCGATTTCGGCGAACGCGAACAAGGAGAAACAAAATCCGATGTTCGTACTATCCTAATGTTTCAATCATTAACTAAATTTTTCGGTGAAATGGGCAATTTTCCAGAAATCCAAAATTTGTAAAAAAACGCAGATTATCATTCAACTAAGTCTGATTTTTAATCCACATGCTTGTGTTCATTAAGCAAAATATTCAATGCTTTTAATTTCTACTAAATAACTAATTTAATCTTAATTTCCTACCTTGCTCGCCGGCGATGGTGAAGCTCGCACGTGATCAACCGCAGCGCCTCGCCGAACGAAACCGGTACCAAAATGTTCGCCTCTGTCCCGCGAACCTCCGGTTACCAAAAACCCCTTGGAAGGCTGCCGGAATTTACCGCCGTTCGCAGCGAACACCTCGCCTCTAGCCGCCGTTCGAAACCCTAACAGCCGAACAGTTTAGGTTAAGGACCCGGCTTAAACCGGTAATAACCCGTTAAGACCCATTAAGCGCCGGTTGACCTTCCAAAAGCGCCGCTTAACACCCGATCAGCCGGTTATTCTCCACCGCTGATCTCGCCCGTCCGATCGCTTATCCGCGGCTTATCTAAACGCACGCGCAAACGCACCTCGGCAAACCGCCCCGCCTTCGCTGAACCGCTCCGATCCGGTTCACGCGCCGTAAAAACAAAATTCCGGTTTTTAAAAAATCTCGATGCTCCGAAAAATCCCCAGAAAATTTCAGAAATTCCAATAGCCTCTAATTGAGCTCCTGGCTCATCCTACTATCGATCTGAAATCATCCAAGCCACAATTGAATTATTGAAGATTAAACATATCATTTTTTATCGGGTATAACATCATATCTACGTTAATGTTTTTTGAATCTAAATTATTGTCAAGATTTCCTAGTAAACTAAGCGTAGAAGTTATGGTCCAATGCAAGATAATGATGCTGATCTATTGAATTTTTTTATCTATGTGCCTAACTAATGTTTACTAAATTAAAGAAAATCAACAAAGATATCACGTTTCCATGGCAATATAGTCATGATGAAACCATTAATTTTTGTTTATGGTGCTATAAAAATTCACAATCTATTTTCATTCTTTTTCTTCAATGACTTTAATTATTGGATGCATTTTTATAGCTTAAGAATTCATTAGACGATCTAAATCAACAACAAGAAATAAAAATAGAAGAATTAGTCAATTATGTTGCTACTATACTCTATCATATGTAATAAGATAGAATACCAAACTAGACGTTAAGTTGATCCTCTCATCTATTTCCACGATGAAAATTATCCCCTAGATTTTTTGTAATTTTGGAATTTCCATATAAGGAACTTTTGGAGCCACCATAGCCTACATAGGCTACAAGTTATTACACAATATATGCTTACCCCCCATCTTGGCTAGATGAAGGGCAACAATCACCCTACTTATACTATAATTTATTATGTTTTTTATTATTATCATTTCAGATGGAAAAATATGTTTTCTATTTTAGAACTTATCTTATTACCTCACTTATTCCTTACAGATGGGCATAACATAATGACTGACTCCTACATTGCTACAATAGCTTACTAGTAGTGCTAAAAGTATCCCCAAATGGCAAAACTATAATGTGAAAATTATTTTTGTTGAATTTTTACTCAATTCAAGTTTGCCATATTTACAATGAAGGGAAGACTACTATGGATTTGAGAACAAAATTTACTCTATAAAATGATTTATTATCGGACTATTGCATGTCCCTTTCTAAATGTTTTTGTTTACTTTTGTTGTACTATTATTTGATTGAGCAACCATGATGCAATATTATATAGGCTTTAGCAACAATTTTCTTAATAAGAAAATGCTAAAAGGATGAGGACTTAGCCTAGCAAGGATCAAGAAAATAAAAGAAAGATAGCCATATGCACATATGAATGTTGCGATTCACTCTAGGTACATTGGTGGATTCATATGGACATAACTTTTCTAGACCAATAATCTTTCCATATGAACACACTAAGGGGTCAAACTTATGACATTAGCTATGATACTACTTTCATCTTGGAAATTTATGGAATTAAGCATCTAACGCTCATATTAACCTTATTCTTATATTATGCTTCTTAATTTGTTCTATCATATTAATCAAGCTAAATATTGTCTCTCCCATTCCAAATGATTTAGCCCTTAAATAGTAATGTTTATCCATGGAGTGATCCTTTTTTGATCTCCCTACTTTGGCATGATTGTACACTTTGAGAAATATTGATCAAGATTGGAATTCAATGTTAAAAAATTCATTTCTTGTAAGTGATATTTCATGATTAGTTGTTAGAACTAAACCAACCTCTTCCCATTGAAAGTTGTGCACTTATAGTTTGTACATAATGATGTTTTAGGAATATTGGTTTATAGGAATATTGGTATTAAAATGTCATTTAGATTGCATTTAGTGAACTTATCATCTATCTTACATTAGAAAGATTTTTTTTCACTATAGTCTTCTATTATATATAATTATGCTGGAAAGTCTAAATCATCTTATTATATAGATTCCTCAGTCATAGATCATCTTCAAGTTTAGTTAAGAAAAATAAAAAATTATTGGTCAATTGGTTTAATCTTTAGCTTAGTAGAACAACGTTCCGAAGCCCTTGACCAAGCGTTGCCATCAAACCTTAAGGCATACAATAGGTAAAATATCTTTTTTTGTTACAAGTTTTAACAATTATGGTTTGAAAAACATGGAAGAAAATTACAAAATTTGAAAAGAACATCACATAGCATATATTTTAGAACAATTCTAGTGTTAATATGGTGGTAATTATTATAACATGTTAGGGTATTAATCATGGTGAGTACTAGTAATTAAAAACAATTAATCATTTGTCCAAGTGAAACATGAATTCAATAATTATAATAATAGGACATAAGAGGTTACCTTATCTTTGATTCAATTATCAAAACACAAGTTCATGCAAACCCTTATTTGATCTGAGGTATTATTATGGAATATAATTACAATATCCTTCTTAATAAAATCCTAAAAATAAAATCATGCATATATACCAAATATTTTGTTTGAACCCACACACATTTGTAGTTTAATTACATAGTCTTGAGGTACATCCTACCACGATCCATGTAGAGGAGTTCACTAATGAAAGTTCCTCCTCCTCAAATCTATGTAAACCTTCGTCACCTCCTCAAGATCATGGTTCTAAAAATCTTGAGTTACAAAGTAACTATATGTAAAATTAGTTGAAAACACTTATGAAAACAAAATTGAGAAGAGTATTGAGTGCAATGGAAAGTAGGACAACAAATTTGAGAAACATTTAGCAATAAAGTGAAAAGGGATCAAAAGTGAATGAAAATGAAGTGATAAGGAATCAACAAACTGAAAGAAATGACATAGTGAAAGGAATATCTATCTAGCTACAATTGGAAAGTGATGTCATATAATTATTGGTAAATTAATGTGTTATCTAATCATTTGCACCTTACACTACTCACAAAATTAATGCACTGACAATCATCAAGTCAAACATTTGTTATGATCAAAATTAGACCTCAACAAGACACAATGGAATAATGGAAATTTTGCTCCTACAAAGGTCATCCATTTTAAGGATAGGCTTCTGATTTTATAAAAGCACACAATGAATAAAAGAAAATAAAGAAAAAAATTTAAATTTGGTGATCAAAATCTATTTCAATATAGATTTCTAACAAACTACCATTTCATTTCTAAAAAAAATCTTTTTTTATAAGCTATTTGCCAAAGTTATGTAAAAAATAATTTTAAAACAAATTTTCAAAGTGTTATCATTTAGGACCAAGAGTTGTGTGGTTAAAGCTATTGCTAAGTAGTTTTGTCAAAAAATCTATGTTTCTTGTTTCAAGCTAGCAAGGTTAGCTAAGGCTCTTGTAGTTTTGTTCATGGTCAACATGTCATGGTTTTTGTCATTATGTTCTTGGTCAATGTGTTGCACATTGGCTCCATGAATTAATAGGAAGTCAGTAATGTCCAAGGTCATATTTGGATAGTCATGTCATTGATTAAGTTAGTAAGGCTAGTGCGATGTTCATGGCACTTCGAGTTAGATCTTGGTCAATATACCATAGAGAATGTAGTTGGGTAAGTTTTGCATTAATTGTCTAGGTTTTTTCGCAAGGCAATTGACCTTTACAACTATTGGTACGATCTGGATGGTTGCTACAACCTAATGGATCTAGGTATAGTCGTAGGTTATGCAAACTCATGCATGGGATTGAGCTTAAATTACCCATTCACTAATCTATTTCATTGTAGTGCAATCCATGTCAGTAATGAGTCTAATTGAGTCAAGTCAATGATGAGTGATAGAGGCAACAAAAAATGATGACATCAATAGAAATGGGCTAAATGGGCCATTTTTTGAAGCTTTTATTTATTCATGATGTTTATTTTGAGCATAAAATAAAGTTTTAGCTTCAATTTTGACTTAGCACAAGAGGAATCGATAACTTGATTGTCTAGAAATGTGGATACATGTCTTAATGGTCTTTCAACAAATAAAAGCATGACAAGTGTCCTCTTTAGCTCCTCTGAAGTAGAAGGGTTTATTTCCTAATGAGTTACCTAATCTAGATTAGTTCCCATAAATCTATAATGTGTCAACGTTTGATCTCTATGACTCTTCCATTACGATCAAATATCCTTATTTTCTTGTTAACCATTCCAATGAAAAACATACTTTTGATATCACTGACTTTTTGGTTTGCTTAGTATTTTCATCCATTAATCCTTCAATCTTCTTACTCTTCTTACCATGATAAGTTAGTAAGCACTCAAGTAAGTGGTCACACTCAATGTATGTGGTTTTGGACTCAAACAACTCACTAGAAATCATGATCAACTCCTTGTGTGAGCTACAAAATTTGTGATATTGAAGGTATTACTAATGTCGTAATCATCTGGTAGCTCCACGATGTAGTCATTTGATCCAACCATTTTTTAGACTTGGAAAGGACGGCCTACACTTTCATGTAACTTCTACAAAGTTCATAAAAGAAAAGATTTAGACTTTGTTCTCATCATCAAGAATTCTCCTTCTAAGAATTCTTTAAGCTTGTGGTGTGCATATGCTAATTTGTTGTACTGCTTATTAGAAATCATTATTATTTTCTTAATATGCTCATGAACCTACCATATATGCAAACCTTTATGTTTGTGCTTGAAACATTCATATTCATTATTGGATTGAAAGGGGCTCAATATTAGGGACATATTAATAGAACTATTATAGGCTTCTTGGCTTGTGGTAAAGAATGGTCTAAATTATTTATGTTCTCTCCTACCAACACCATAATTGATTTCCTAGACTATGATTTTTGAACATGATTTGATAAAAATCTAGGGCCGACAGAAAAATGAGAATTATAATTTTATCACAAATGATGAAAAATGGTTTTCTAGAAATACCTAGTGAAACAAATATCCTTATCAGTGATTGTGGTCTTGAGCAACTCATTAGACATAAACACTTTGCTAAGTATACTGTGGAGGTTGAAGAATACATTTTTGGGTTATAGCTTATTGGCTTTCACAAGTATTTTCTTAGTTGTAAGTGTCCCTTCAAAATTTCTCTTCCTAAAATGATCACCTATTGGGTAAGTGATGATAGTAAAATTATTAATGAATTTTCTTTACAAGCTTGATAGGACATGAAAACACTTAAAATCATGGATTGATTAAGGGGTTGGTTAATCAATTACAACCTTAATCTTGTCATAGTAAGATGATACGTCATCTTTTAGGGTTTGAAGTCCAAAGTGTTCGCATGATAGGAAACAAATATTCACATTTTATGTTGTGTAGAGTTGCTCTCCCTAAGCATGCTACAAACCTTTTTTTAAGGTGTTCTAATTTATTTTTAATGGTACATTTAAACTTCAATATTTCATTAAAGTAAGCTATCACACACTTTCCTAATTAGGATATTTGGGTGATTATTCTTATATATGTGCTTAGTCTAGTAAATATGGTGAAGGTAGTGATTAATTGCTTGTATAGTCTATCCCTTGTTTCGAAAGTAGTTTTCACTTATTCCTTAATTAGATTCTACATTGGCGCTTTCTACTTTCTAAACTGATTTTGGATAAACTATTGGCTCCATTAGCTTAAATGGGACAAGGAACCTACACTTCATGTCATTTTTCTAAATCATCTATTATCGAAAAAAATTCTTGTTGAACCATCTTTGTTTAGGGCAAGAGGGACAGGAACAACACATGGATCTTAGCTTTCTCCAAAGAATAATTTGTCTGATACGACATGCACTTGTTTGGTGACATGTTAATGTTTATAAGGATTCACCTTATAATATGTCAAATTTAGTAAACTAGCTCCTAGTATAAAATCTATAGCATATTGGAGGTCATCAAGAGGTGGAAAACGTTGGAGTTCATTTGTAAAACTTTTAGGAAAGCTAAATAAAAAGGTTGCTACAATGTGAGGTATTTTTAAATAATGTACTATTGTTGTATAAATGAAGTTCTATTAATAAATTCTTATTTAGTTTACCATGAGACATAGATAGTATTAATTTATTTAGGGTGTTTGTTGGTTTTTGATAGGTTGTACATGATAATTAGGTTTTGATGGGCATAAATTAAATTTCTAGTCATGATGTGTAAACGTGTAAGTGTTGGCTTTGCTTGCAATAATTGTATCATGGCCATAAAGCCATGGTCATAATAAGATGATACTTCATATTGCCGTAGGAACATAGCATAAAATATCTTCCAAACTGTTGGCCTAATTTAATTAGTATAGCTCATTTTTTCTTGGCATGCATTGGTATTTTTTTAATAAATGACATAATGCATGTGTTTGGGCAGTGAATGATCCAAAGTCTAAGGAATGCTACACCATTTGTAGAAATTGCATTGATGCTACAACCACTTTATATGATGATCTTACAAACATTTTCTCTAAGCTTGACAAAGATATGAAAAATAATGGTATGTCTTCAATCTTCACTTCTGTTTTGTTCATTGAAGGTGCTTATCATGACTATAATGGCCTCATGCTATCAAAGTTTTTCTCTCAATCCTCCTTGGAGTATTAATTAGCTAAGATATGGAAGCATAATCTTTGATCTCTTATTCTACATTGGTGTTCAGTTCACCATAATTGCCTTCCTTGTTATAGCTTACTTGCTATTTTTTTGTATTGGGCTATCATGTAACTTGACTTTTTGCATCAGAACAAGTTACCTTTTGGGTGATCGATTAATAGCTTGGTTGGGTTTCATTGTAAGTTTAGGGAAATAGATAGCTCAGAGTGGAATATTTTGGTACACTAATTATGGACCATCTAGGATTGGTGAGCTCAAAGTTTAACATTGTTGATGCTTCAACTTTTTTATTAGATAAATGTTTCTAAGTTTCAGTCAATGCCAATACTATAGGCCTCTTCTAAAGTGTAAATGATTTGCAATAAAAGTTCTCGCTACATATAACTTTAAGCTCAACTCAGAATAAAAAAGAGGTGACCAAAGAGTCTTCATTAACACCGCAAAACAAATGTATTCATCAAAATGAGTAATGTACTCATTACATAGTTTCCTTTTTTTATTACGCATGTCATTGGTCAAGTAATTCTTTTATAAGAGGCACATGTGTTTTGATGAGTGGTGATTTGCTTTCTTGAGAGTGGATTTCTATGATATTATAGATTGTTGACTTTATTTTGCCAAATTCATTTTTGCAAACAACTCCTTTTGTTTTTCATTAAGTTTAAACCATTGCAAACAACAGTCCAAGGAAAGTTTCCATGTTATATATTCCTAAAGGTTTATGATGCCTCCAAGGATGAGAATGTCACATTTTACAGACTTCATGTGTTTATTATCATCATTTTCTTTGTATCAACCAAATAAAGGTTTGTTGATTATAAGAGGTACTTGATTAGACTGAATGAAAATATTAGGTCTAAAAAAGTGGGCTCATTCAGAGATTGTTGTACTTTGATGATCCTAAAACCATATTTCACTAGCTTGTCTTCCAATGTTTGTAGTCAAGTTGAAAGATCTTGGAGGGTCACTTGTGGTTAGTTGTTGTGTGGGTGCTCCATGTTATAAGCTTTACATGATATCATTTGTTTAAATTACGCCCATTAGAAAAAAGAAAAGAAAACTCCTTCGTTTCGGCTTTGTCACTTTATTTTTTTTAAAATTCGGTGTTGATAAAGAAAAATTCAAAAGAATGTTTAGTTTACAATGACATTGGTATCAACATTGTAACCACTGGTATGATCGAGCTCTAAAGCAAGATATGATGCTTAACTAATGCTAAAAATTATAATGACCATGTAGAGATTAGACTACATATACTAAGTATAAAGAAAATGATAAGATGAGAAAGTGAATCCTAGAAAGGAAACACACATGAGACAGCTATCCAAGGCAACTTTTGTCAAAAGTAACCAAGAAAAACATGGATTTCATTCCTTATGTTAAGCCTACAACGAATTCAATGACAGAAAGAAAGGGTATTTGGTAAGGGGTTTGACAAAAGCAAATTTGCTATATGAAAAGAACAACATAAATGTCACATGCTGCAGACTAAAAGCCTTCAGAGAAATTAATAAGAATTATGGAAAAGATAGAGCAATGAAGTAACTTGCACATAAAGCTAGTTCAAACATAACATAAAATTGAATTGTTTAAAGTAAGGAAGGTGAAATTGGTAGTAGTACAAATCTAAGAAAACATTAAGTATTAAAGTGAAAATTGACAAAGATGCGGAAGGAAATAACATAATAAAAGTGAATCAATGAAGTAAAACAGACATCAAAGTGAAAAGAACCATTATGCAGCATCCACTAGAAGACAATGTAGTAGTGCTATAGGTAAACAAATTGATACACTGTCTCATCGCTTAAGCCTCGTGCTCTTCCCCCCAATATTGAAATCTAGATGATTTTTCTTGGTGGAGTTCTCATTGCAATTAAAGCTAAACCACAGTAAGACATAATGGGAAAAGTGGAATTTTACACATCTAAGGATCATCTTTTTGAAAGGGTATGCCAAACATTTTATAGAGAGTCTATGCATAAAAAAAGAGATTAAAAATACAAAAAAAAATTGAGAAGCTAGACTTTTAGTTTCAAAATGTCTTTTTTCTTAAAAGTAGTTACCAAAGCATTGGTCAAAGTTATTGCCAAATATGTTTCAAAAAAGTTGTCGTTTTTGTCCAAAGTTTCCATGGTACAAATAGTTGCAAAACTATCTTTGTAAAAAGTATCATTTTCATCTTTTTATTCACCAGGTTCACATTGGTCATTGAAAAAAGTTTTGGTTCAAGATTTGCAATTAAACTAGTGAATTAGCACACCATCGATGGGGTTGCAAATCAGATTCATGTAGGTGTGTCGTTGATCTAGCTATTGGACCATTGTGGTTTCTATGATGATTTGGCCAAAATTTAGTTAATTTGTCATGGATGAAGTTAGCAGGTTAATGTGACATCGGTATTGTCTGGATTAGATTAGGTTCAATGCGTAGTAGAGAGTGATGGTAGGTAAGGGCAGCAATGGTAGTTTTAGTTTTTTTTGGAGGTCCTACAAATTATTGCACTATTAAGTTGGTCCTCTTGGGTAAGCAAAAACTAGGTGATCTACAAGTGTTTGTTAGTTATATGAGCTCATGATCTGGATTAGAATTTGAGGACCTTTGTTGATCTTTTTTTAGGAAAAAATGGTTAATGTATTCTATTAAGTCTAATCAGGTCAATGGTGGTAGCAAACAAAGGAATCGATGAAAATTGGCCATTTTTGGGTCCTTTTCACCTTCTTGCATGAAATTTGATATGTAGTAAAATGTTAAGCAATATCTTAACTTCGTATATAAAAAAAGATACATTGATTCGCCAAAATTGTCAACACTTGTTTGATAGATTTTTGGGGATAAAAAATACTAAGAAATGACCATACCAAGAATCTTATGAAATGTGTCTGCTTTGATTTTTCCTTAAGAACTATATCACTTAGAAAAAATTTTTGTGCTAGTTCTAAAGAAAAATACTTTTCATGATTTATATTTTTAGTATATTTTTTATGATAATAATTATTCATCTCTAATAATTCAACTTGTAGTAGCAATAGTAATCACATTCTTGCCAAGTGAAAACAAGAAAAGAATATTGGTAGTAATGGAAAAACAACAACATTTTAGTTGGTTTTGTTTATAGCCAAGTGAACCACTGCATAACAAGTTGAGACAGCATCACATGTCCTTTTCAAAAGGTAAACACTCAAACTCACCTTTTATGTTTTTCTCCTTGTGCTAATGCACAACCACTTGTACTTTTTTCTAGTTGGAACATAATCTAAGTTGTTCTCTTACAATGCTAAAGCCAAACTTTCTTAAGACTTTGTGGGTTATACTCAACCTCATAAAAATGGCTACTTTTGTGACTAAAACCCAATCAAATTATAATTCTAAAAAAACAACTCCCTTTACTTGAAGCAAAATGCAAAGATCCTATAAAATATTGGTCATGTGTAGAACAAATGAAAAAAAAAAAACAATTCCCACAAACTTCGTAGATGCTTGAGGTTAATGTGGAAATTATGGACAATAATGTATTTTACTTTTTCAAAAAAACATTGATGAAGTAGTTGCATGATTTTGAAGTGGGAAAAGGTTTTAAAATAGTTAAATGTGATAAACTTAATTTAATGATGGAGTTGAAGCATTTAATTGCATTAATTAATGTTATGTAGCACTAATTTAAAATTTTTTTATTTAACTCTCGTTATAAAAACTTTAGAATAGATTTACTTCCTTAGAATTAATTTAATCCCTTCCAGTTATGAATTTACCATTAAACTTCCATACATAGGCTTAGAACTAACTTAAGAATCTCTACAAATGTTCACTAATGGCTATGCAAATTTATTGTCTGCCTAGATGGCCATAATTTATTGATGAAGCTGTTGCACAAATTGATGAAGTTTTTGCTGATTAAGTGAAAGCTTGTCTTGGAACAATTTCAAATGATCAAAATAATTGTTATATAGCAAAAATCATTTACGTTAAAATTTCAAAAAGCCACAATTCCCTTCCTCTTATAGCAACTATAGTCCTTTGAATTGTTGTCATAAGGGTTGTGTCAAATGTAGAAGTTCTTAATATGAGGACATTCTCTTGTATTTTTTATGGTCAATTATTTCCTATATCTATTAACATTGTTGATTGACCTACTTTATTTCTTTGGAAACTTTATGCATTTTGGAAATTTGATTTCAAAGTTTTTTTGAAATATAAGCTATAACTTGTTCAATTTGTGGGTCAATAGTAGCATTTTTCATGATGATAGGAGCCATAAGTCAAGTATAATTATTCAACATAATGCAAGAAGACAAAATCTTTTGCACTTAGCTTTGTCTCATACCAATGGGATAAACGTCTACAACTTTTCTTCTTGTTATAAAGAAATCAAATATTTAATCATGTTACTTCGAAATAAATTGCCTCAAATAACTTTTTTATACTAGAAAGAGACGAAGAAGCAAAATCAATATATAAGGAAAGTAACATCATGTACACTTTGAACTTAGTTTGTTAAACAAAGGTGCAAAGTCTAGTTGACGTCTTTATCATGTCTCACTTGTTGAACATGATGATAATTTATCTAAATTCATTAATTAATTAGTGAATGAAAAAATGAAGCCAATTAATATTATCCTAATTTAAAAAATAAAAGCAAGAAGCATGAACAACATATTCAGGAGTTGTAAGGGGCATGAAATTTTTGAAGTAATGAATTACTCTAAGAGGCTACATAGTGAATTATTTGTTTTTCTAAATGACTTGTAAAATAAGCCTTTTCCTATGTAAACAATAACTTTTAAGTTATTCTTGCATTGATGCTTTGAATTGATCGATAATTTTGTTAAGAAAAGAAAATGTAGATGTCAAAGAAAAACTTATTAAGTTAGTTGTTTTGAAAAGAGAACTTATTAAATTGAAGGAAAGTTTTGTAAATATCCTTTAACATGTTTCTTCATGTACACAAGATATTTAGATGTAAATTTGAATGGCATTGCAAGACTATTAATAGTCCAACTCATTTGTGTGTGGCTTCTACCCTTTCTTTTAATAGAATTTCGAACAATCACTTGGGTTGGAACATAATGAAGCACTTACCAATTCACTGTTTTAATACTTCACTTAATAACGTCAGTGACTAAGGCCTTTGAAAGTAAACGTTGCTACTTTTAGTGTCACACATCCAAAAATTGGTTTAGTATGTATTGATTTGAAGTTGAGAAAACAGTTGACAAACATAATCAGAATTTCTACGAATGATGCTTCAAATAATAGCTTTTGTTAGAAAATCTCGTATGATAACATACATAAATTTGAAAATGGGTGCCACAAACATAGGCATGAGCTAACTCAAGGCAACCATTAAAAATAATTAGACAACTCTTTGGATCATCTTATTGTTTATATCAAGGAATATAGTCATGTAATTAATGGACAAAATATTAAAGAAGATGTCGACAATTATAAACAACAATACGAAAATATTGAAGCCAAAAAATTCCTTCTTTAGTGTTTACTCTTCTGTCAACAAATCCACTATGGAGGTTCTACCAAAGGTCTTAATAAAAATAAAAACAATAGAGCACATTGCTAATGTTAATGAAAGATAATTGATGTATACAATTGAGTGGAACTATCTGATAAGCAAATTATTGGATGACTATAATTCCTTAAAAAATTCTAAAAAAATGAGAAGGACAATAATTAAGTTTTTTTTTGAAAAATTAATAAGATAAAATTTAGCACTGATATAATAGTTGTCTATCTACGTCTTAAAATTTTTAGTGAAAACCTTTTTGGAGATAAATAACTTACATCTTTTAAATTCAAACTGAGTTTAATCAATTGAAATATCAAATAATGAGAAAAAAGTTATAAAAGATTTTGGAAAAACCCAATGGCCCAAAAAGTATTAGAGGATGCTTTCAATTATCCAAATTGTAGATAATGTTGGTCTTGATGAAAAATTTCTTATTTTGAAATATTTAAGGTGCTATTAGAAAGGGCTTTGCTAGGTGATTGATCAATCTATTAAAGTATACATTAGTAGATAAGTTGTCTTCTTGGAACATATGTCTTATAAGTATTAGATGTAAAACATTGATATTAAACGAAATTTTTAGGATTTTTATTACAATCAATGAACACAATATAGATTCTTTAGAAGAACTTCAACTATATTGTTGACATTAATGGGAAGTAGTAGATCCACATTGATATCACTTATTAAGGCAAGGATTCTAAAGCTAGCTACACTTATAGCTAAGATAAAGGCCTAATATTTAGAAAAAACATATTACGGGTAAGCCATTTCACATTGTGAACAACATTACAAATCCATGGATGATGGGGAAGTAGATTAATGAAACAACACCTTCAGATGATTAAAATGGACTATCAATCCCTAAAGTAAAACCAATGTAAGAGTTTGTTTATTTTATAATTCTATATCATCTTAAGTGGTAGTCATTTTTTAGTTATTCCTTTATATTGTCAAGAAAAGGCAATAGACTATGGAGCATATCACGATAGCCTCTCACACAGTGCAAGTCTAGTGTTTTCATTGGCTTCCGTATTTGGGTGCTGGTTATTGAGAATTAGGCAGAACTACTTTCAACTTTTATAATTGATCACATCATAATAACTGGATCAAGTCATGTGCCTCACCTACTAAATATCATCTAAATCTATCCTTCATTTCACAAAAATTTAAAAGTTATAACATGTTTTTGAATCACACTACATTTCCATAAAAGATGGAGAATAATTAGAAATGTTCTTTAAACTAATTTGAGAAGAAGGCCCTAGCTTTTAAATAAATTAGAATAAAATATTACTTAATGATTGAAAAATCAATATTTACAAAATCTTTGATCATATTAAATTAGATAAAGATATGGTGTGTCACAAATAAGTAATTCTTCAAGGAAACTTATTAGTGCAACGAGTTGTCGCTTGTTAATTCTTATTATTCACAAGATTTTTAAATGATGGAATTTTATTGGAAATAGGAAGAAGGAATTAGATGGCTCATGGAAGGAGAAAGAAAAAGAACATTGTTTTGTACATAGTGACGATGTGAAGAAAAAAATAAAGAGGTCAAAATAATGACAGTTGTAATCAGTCACTTTGGAAGACTTTTTAAGTCTCCTTAAGTAATTGAAGGTTAAAATATGTTTGACTACATCCTTTCCTTATTAGCAAAGGCAAACAAATAATAGAATAGTGAAAGATATCACTAAGAAGGAAATAAAGAGAAAACTTTAATTATGAATTTAGGTAGCACTCTAGGCCTAGATGGTTTTAATGGAAACACCTTCACTAATTATTGGGATTTAATTTTACATGTGTTGAATGTTGCAAAAGAATTTTTATAGTATCCCCAATTCTTTGCAAGATTTTTGGTCCAAACATTATATATATTACTAAATCTCATAACCTAAAAATCTTTGTTGATTTTAGACCAAATATTCTTCAAAAATCATGAAAAAATATTCACAAAACTCATTGTTAATTAAATATAGGAAATTTTAAATAGGACAAATTTTGTAAAGAAAAAAATTTAAAAAATGTAGATATATTGTATAGAACATATTATTTTTTTGGGAAATTAGCATTGTCTCTTAACAATAAAAATGAAGTGGCAATTTTATCATTAAGTTGGATTTGAGGAATGTGAATTACAGCTTCTCATGAGATTTCTTTGTAAGATACTCTCCAAGTACAATGTTAATAAGAAGCTTACTAATGTGCTCTAATTACATTTTGTGATACATGGATGTCAATTATCTTTAGTAGATTACCGAGTAACTTTTTTCAACCTTCAATCAGTCTTAATCAGGATAATCCTCTATCTTTCTTTCCTTTCATCTCATTCGTGGAGTTCTTCAAAAGAAGCACTAATAATGTCTTGCATAAAAAAGAATGATATTATATGGACAAGATAGATCATCTATATCTATCACTCTCCTAGTTTATGAAAACAACATAATTATCATTATAGACGACTTGTTAAAATTATTATTAATTTTATTATGTTTCTATAGCTCTTCGAACAATCTACAAAGTTCCTAATTATAAAACTTAAAAGTGAGGACATCTCTAAAACAAAAAGAGTATATTCTAGGTAAATCAAATCTGTAAAGGGCCAAAATTGTATCAAATAAATCTTTCTTTGGCTTATTTGTGCTATAGATAATATATATGTTAGAAGAAAATAGCGTACTTTCAAAATTTGATTGATAAAATTTAAAATAAATTTCCTAAGGTGGAAAAGAAGTTTTTATCTATTATGGGTGGACACATTCTCATCAAGCATGCTATTCCTCAAATTCATTATATATTGTAATGAAGACTAACTCCCAACATAGTTTTATAATAAATTAAAGAATGATTGAATTTAATTTTGTTAGCATTTTCAAAGAAAATCTTAAACAATAGTAGAGTTCTTGGAATAAAATTAGTTTTCCATTAGGAAAATATAGCCTTGGTATTTAGAGAATATGGAAAATGATGAAACTTTTTATGTAAAACTTAATTGGAAGATACTCAACAATAGTTTTTTGTGGTCTAATTACATGTCAATAAAATAATAATCCTTAGATGCATCAAAAATGAAAACCCACACACGGACTGACATGCAAAAGATGAAACGTTTTATTAAAAAGAATGTGAATTTTTCTAGGTCAATGAATTTGTTATATATTATCTCTTACTTGTGATGTGTAGTTTAGTTGTCATTTTACCTAGAATTATTTGAGTTGAAAAAAGCTAAGTTTAAAATGTGGACTACAATTATGAAGCACTAAATACCCTTTAAAGATGTTAATGTTAACTTGGAAGATATTCAATAACTTATGCTATTACCAAGTAGCCTAGTGAACCTAAACTTTTCACTTTCATGAATATGCCAACAAGTTCGAAGTGAAGATTGAATTGATCAAGAATTTTTTATTACAAAGAGCTAAATAAGCAGTGGTCACTTTTGAAAATATTTTACGCATTATGCAATCTTATACCTATAAAATAATGAAATGGATTACTTCATGCGACAAGTAAGGTAATATGAAATTTTTAATAGAGAGGGAATAATAACACTTCCCAATTTAATATCGTAGAATATTCAAAAAGCTAACATAGCTAAGAAACTCGAGCAATTAAATCAAATTGTTGCATGATGTTATATGTAATATTAAAGTGAATTGATGCTTCATAGAAAGCTTTTTTTCCTATCATTTAGACTTTGTAGAAAGATATCAAATGAATGATTTTGGGAGTCATATTTTAATTCTCAAGAACTTAAGAAGCAATAGTGGAAGTGATTAGGTTGTTTACTCAATCAAATATCAGGATATAGTTAAAAATCGTTGGTGAGAATCTATGTGTAAATTGTTGTGCTATTGTAGTTGAAGTCTTTAGGAACAATTTAGTGGAAATGAGTTTAGTTATTTTAATATTTAAATAAATCCTTCAATTATGCAACAAATTAGAAATTAACAATTTATACATTTTAGTGGATTGTAGTGTGCTATTGAATCTATTACAAGATGGAGAAAATATACAATAGTCATTTGCAAATGGCATGATGTAAATGAAAATTAGTTTGCTAAACATAAAGTGGAGCTTTTTATGCAAAGTAAATGATACTTTTACCATACTCTTACTACGAAAACAACAATTAAAAAATCAACTCATATAGGGGTGGAACATATATTCTAGGTAAATACAAAGTTGTTATTACTATGGAGAAATTATAACTTTCACATATTTTGTCATCACAGAAGACAAGACATTCAAAATATGGAGTAATTTTCATATTACATGGGGTTAGAAATAAGATATTGAAGTTTTCTACCTATTTTGTTAATAAAATATTATTTCTATAATTTAGGCACTTCTACTTTTCAGAGTTACTATTTATGTGCATAAAAATCATAACATAAAAATATGTTGAATAGTAGTGGTTGGTGAGCACTACAAATCTTATTGTATGAATTCCTTAATGCAACTTTAATAACTAATGGATAAATAAAGTGTGTAACAAAGTAAATACTATAAAATATAACATTATTATCATTGAACACTACTTCAAATCATAAATTTATGTAAGGAAAACCTGGCTATCCACATAACATACCATATGTGGAAGCTTAGACAAGTTTGAAGGTTCACAAAGAATTGTAAACAATGGACTAACATGATTGATGTCAATTATATTATCATATATTTAATCTTGGTCATAAGTAGTACACTTCATCTTATGATGTAATTGTATTGTGAAAATTTATTTAGTAAGTAGAACAGAAAGAAAGAATATTCAAATATGAGCATAGGAAAAGCATCTCATCCATTATACTAGACAAAGTTAATCTTTATTTACATTGGACTAATATGATTGGCCTCTTTTAATGCAAACATACATTTTCAATGATTTGGACATTCACATCAAACATACGAAAATTGGGAAGAACATAACAACAATTTTGCCTCATTATATTGTAATCACATACACAAAGCTTACCCACTTCCACAATTTGAATGAATTTCTCACCATTTTTGTTGATGACATCAACAACTTCTATTCTATATGTCCTTTGAAATAGTTAGAAGAAAAATTGAATAACTTATAAGGAAATTTATAAAAAATTTTTTAGTTGAGTAAAAAAAGTGTAGTATTCCAAACATTATTTGAAGACTAATAATGGAATGTCAAAGAAATGGCTGAAAATGATTTCTAGCTATTTAAAAATGAGACTAAGGCAATTTATGTTTTATTAGAGGTTTTCACTTTTAATTGGAAATCCCAAACATGAAAAAAATAACATATTATAAAATATGACGAACAAAGATGTGACTTAGCTTTATAAATCCTTGTTTCTTATTAAATGGGTTGTTATCAGAAAAGTAGTATTCAATTACAAGCACTTATGCACTCTTAGAGATACCATGGCCAGAGTGGGGATTATCACTGCATTTAATTTCATAACTTGAACAATTTTGTGAGTTGGCCTAGCTAAAATGAATATGATGCTTAATGATTTGTAATGTATAGGGCTTAAATGACTAAGGACATGGCCAAAAATTATTAATGTTATATGGGAAAGTGGAACTCCTATAATAACATTTGTGATGAAAGATAACAATGAAAAGGTTGATAGTAATGATGGAGATAAATTCAAATCATAATTTAGATATTAGATAATAATCTAAAATACTTAGATAGCAAAACAATTTTTTTCACTCTTTTAGATAAAGAAAACATTATTTATAGAAATATAATGCCAATTTTAAAAAAAGACCTTTCTATTTATTCCAACATAGGGTTTTAATTAGAATGTAATTTTAAAGTTAAATTGGAAAGAAAAACAAACTAAACTACCAAATAGCTAGTGGATAAGATATATTGTAGTTTAATTTCAAGCAAAATAACTAAATTTATATTACATAGCTTGTAGATAAAAAAATCATTAAAAAACTTATCAAAAAGGTAAATTGTTGTTTTATCAAAGCTTATTTTTAGTTATTGAAATAGTCGTTATGATTCAAAATCATTACTTGTTGCATTGCCATATTTGACTTTTCTTTAGTCATTTTTAACATTTTCCAACAACCCACATTATGGCTTCAAATTGTTGTATTTAGATTGAAAGCATGATGTTAGCACATTTATTATGTGTTTTGTTTAAAGTTATTCTTGAGTAATAATGTTTTAGTAACTCCACAAGTCGCCTCACTTTCGTGTATATGTTAACATTATTATTGTTCATATTGTTGAAGTAGCTCCCACAAGAGTAAAAGTTTCAAGTGACTTCTCATTACTTCCAAACTAATAATTAAAATAGAAAAGTATTTGCATCTTAACTACATCTATTTAAGTTGAAATTGAAAATGGCTTATAGAGGGTCATTGAAATAATCATTTTGTTTCAAAATGACTACTTGTTGCATTGCTACATTTTATTTTACTTCCGACATTTTTAACTTTTTCTTACAACCCTAACTATGGCTTCACATTATTGTATTCTAAATAAAGGCATGGTTTTAGCACATTTGCTATTTGATTTATTTCAAATAATTCTTGAGAAATAGTGCTTTAGAGACTCCACTCAATGCCTCACTATCCTTTATATGGCAACATTATTGTGCTTCATATTTCCCTAGTAGCTCCCATAGGAGTAAAAGTTTCAAGTGACTTGTCTCCTTTTCGTCCAAATTAATAATTGACATAGCAAAGTAATTTCTTCTTGACTACTTCTAAATACGTTAAATCCGTTTTTGAGACTATTATAACTTATTTTGAAAGCAAGTTTTCAAAATATTTGTCATTGAAATTTTACTATATTTTGACGTAGTTCTTATGCCACTTGTGACCTACTATTTTTAAATTGGGTATAGTTTTTAGAAGATTAGATTCTATTTTATGAAAAATTAAATTACGAAATATTTATCCATTTTAGAGTTGTCTTATGAAAGCATATCAATCTTGAAAGTTGTGAAACACTACATTCAATATTCTAAACTTAAGTAGCTCAAATTATAGCTTAGTTACATGGGTTTTTATTATACTCAAACAATAAAATTATTCATGTGACACATGCATGTATTAAATTAATTAATACATTGTAAAAATCTAATTGACTATTATGTGCAATCTCTCAATATGTTTAGCATTAATTTTTCTAAGGAGCTATAACTTTTATTAATGGAGTCTTTCTTATTTTCTTGGATTTATATTAATTAAATTTAAAAAAATTAATTCTATTACACCTTTTAGACCCATTTCAATGAATTTTTTTGAAGCAATTCAAGTTAGTGAAACACAAAATATCGTATTGCTAATAACTATGGAAATTACATACATAATACATTGTTTGATGGATTGATATAGCTAAATTTATATAATATTTTGAAAGAAGTTAGTTATGCTGTGTAAGTTCTTGTAATTTTTGTCATGAAAGTTCTATCACTTAAAATATCCATCTTATTATTTAATACACCATCTTCACATTTCATCAATGATAAATTGTGATTTTCTTAATTTCTTTAATACAAATAAAGATCTGAAGAACTTTTTAAAATTTATCAACCTAAGTTAAGTCTAAGTGAATCTAATTAACTTTAGAATAATTTCTAATTCTACTTCTTAATATAATAGCAAACCTATAAAATTACCTTTCAAAAACATATCCCCCTTTGTTTATTTATATTAAGTTTAATTTTACTGAAGCATTTAAGGAAAAATAAGGTTAAGTTTTGTTACTCTAAAAAATGTTCCTGCCCATGATTTCAAGTATAAAACTGAGCATAATGTTTATTTGCCTATTTATATGAAATTATTTTGATAAAGCAATTAGTCACATCTTCAACATAAAAGTTGAACTCAATGAAATATCTTAAGAGTAGAATCACATAAAGCATGCAATTTTTAGTTGGGCTAACTTAGATAAGAAAAGTTGTATTACAAGATTAATAATTATATTTTCTTAATTTTTTTCATTTGTAAGTTTTATTCTTTTGTAATGGTTTACATACAAGGAATTTTTTAGTACATAAAGGTTAGCCATTTGATACATGGATTTCTACTATCAACATGTTAAAAACATTTATGAATGAGAATATAAAATTTGTATTACAATATTTGATTTCTCTATCATTCAAATTATTGGTACAAGAAAGCAATTACTGAGGAGCACAATGATTGTCCATCCTTCCTTTCCTTCTTTTCCTTATCCACCTTTCTTTTATCATTATGGCATAAGAGAAAGATCTAAATTTAGTAGGAGGATCTCCATTCCTCCTTTTTCTTCATTATTCTTGTTCTCATATATATCTTTTCCAAAAAATTATCATATTTTTCGAAAAATATAAAACTTTTTAATTAATAGAATATAAATTTTTATTGATAAACTATAGGTTTTGTTATTTTAATTTTTTTTCAATTTTCTTTTTAATTTTATTTTTAAATTTTTTCAATATATGTACAATGTTTTATGATAAATTGTACACAAATTGCATACTATTGAAATAATAGTGAGATTATGTAAATAAAATAACATACTAAAATATAAAAAGCTATCAATATTTAAATTAATTTCTAGTAATTTCTAAGACATGAAAAATAGTAGAATATAAAAATTTGTTAATATAGTATATATTTTGTGAAACTCTAATTTTTCTTTTCATATAAATATAAAATGTTGAAACAATATTACACATCATAATGACTTTCTGTTACTACATGTGTCATAAATAAAAGGAATTTTACAAATGAGAATGTGATAGATGTTAATGTGATTTGCCACCTAAAAAAAAATTATTTAAAAATATTATTTCAAAAGCTTGTAAAAATATAAAAATATTGAAAAGGAAATATTGTGAACCTTAAAAATACTATGAGTAAGTATAATATTAAAAAATTTGAAAGAAAAAAATTAAAAAATAAATAATTTGTTAATAAAATTTAATTTTTGAAATGATTTAAATAATTTTTAAAAAATTTAAAATAAATGTTTTGATATTGAATATATAAACAAAAAAGCTTTAAAAATTTTAAAACATGTAGATTGTGTGGTCCAAAAAAAATAATTTAAAACATTGAATATGTTAACACAAATGCTATAACATAATTTAAATAATTCAAATCTTTGTCAAATCATGTTAGTTAAAAAAAATATAATAGAAGTTAAAAATATTTCAATTATTAGGACAACATAACATTGAAAGAATATGCATTATATAGAAAATTTAAAAACAAGACATTTTATATATAGATAAGATAAGCAATAAGGATAATATTTCAACATAGAGTTTTCATATTGCTATAGAATAATAAATAACCTATTCTGATTAAAACTATTTAAATATCTTAAATTTTTTGTAATTTAAACATTAGTTGGCTAAATAAAACATGATTAGTTTAAATAAAAAATGCCAAAAAAGGGCACATCATAATTAATAAATATTTTTAATGTGTTTGATATATTAATATGATACAGCAAAAGTTGCACAATAATGCAATAAAAAACCATGTTATTGAAATTAAAATATAATGAGCTTAAAAATATTTAAATATATTAGAAACTATTTATAACTTAGTTATCAAAGTTATCCTAAAAGAATAAGCAAAAATTGAAAATTCAAAAAAATTAATTTATAGGAAAATTGTTAAACTACTGTATCTAACAACTAAAAATTTAGAGTACATAAATAAAACATTGGTACATCCAAGTCGTATGTAATAAAGCTTAAGGAAGACTTATGACCTCAAAATGCCTTTTCACATCAATATTTAAAGTATTTTTGTTTGGATAGAGGTGGTGTAAAAAGATTCTCGATCATGTTAAAGATTTTATCTTTTAAATTACACAATGATATAAAAAAATTAGAAAATATAATATGTTGTCATGATAATTTAAATCTAAAAATATATGAAAATAATTTAAAATAATATCCCTAAAAAATAAGTATTGATAATTTTCTTATGAATAAAGAGTACCCACTACCTTTATAATTTATTACAAAATAACCCAAAAATATTATACCAATAATTATTGCATAAAATTCTCATCACAAAATAATAAAAAAATGAGACTGAAAATCATTGAAGATTTCAAATAAAAAATCATAAAACATATAATATAATTTCACTATGTTTGCACAAATAGAAAATTGAAATTAATGAACAAATTTTGAAATTTCAATTACTAAATTAATAGAATATTTTTAAGAAAAAAATAGAACATGTGACTAATATTATAACAACTCATTTAGTGACATTATTATCAAATCATACTTTCTGAAACAATTTTTAAAAATAATTACAAATGCTAACCAAATTAAGTAGTTGAAATATTGGTTCATATTACAAAGATTTTAAGTAAAAGCTATAATAATTCTAGCAAAAGTAAATTTTTAAAACAAAAAAATAATTAAGTAGAAAATAAAATATTTTTGTTATTGAAATATTTGATTTTAACATATCAAAGAAAAATATCTAACATTGACTAATAATTATAACAAAATATTAAAAAAATAGTCAAGTAAAAAATTTAATGACTTATTTGAAATTTTTTATTGTATTTGTACTTGACATCATCCAAAAACATTTTTAATAATATGGGCTTGATAAAAATTTTAAAATAATGTGATAAGAGAATTAGTAAAATAAGTTAAAAAAATCATTAACGAAAAGATTTATACTATAAAAAGGATAATTATCACTTAAAATATGATTCATGATAACTAAAAATGGATGAAAGATTTTCAAATTATAAAATTATTATCTAAAAAAAATTAGAAATATTCAAAGCAGTTCCTTAAAAAATTAAATAATTAATTATCTAAAAATTAAAAAAACAACTTAATAATAACCTCTAACATATGAGCAACATATTGATAATAAATCCTCTCTATGATATCAATTTATTAAATATTCATAGGTAGCTAAAAAGCATTTTAAAAAGAATAAAATAATTTCAATACAAGAAATATTGAAACTATTCTTGGCTTGTAATTCATCAAAATTTTTAATATTTTATTGATAGAGGATTTGTTAATTAAAATTAAAATTGAAACAAATTGTTTACAAAAGAATTGGTAGAATATCTATAAATCTAGATTTTTCAAAGACTTACACATAAGTAACTAATTAAAAATATAAATTGTTTAAGTAATATCAACAAATTAACTTCGTAATTTGTTTTAAATTTTCGAAGCTATATAAGTAAAATAAGAACAAAAACTATTTATAATAATTGAAAGAACTTTCTTTCGTCTAAAATAAAATTTTATAACACCACAATTGTATAGGAAATTATGTCAATGAAAAATTCTTAGCTATCAGTATTTTAAGAAAATGGGTGCAATTGGACAAAAGAATTAACAATACCATAGTTAAAAATTTCTTTTTAATACATCATTGCAACATTCTCTCTCAATGCTACTTATTTTCGATAACTATATAAGAATTCATTATTTGTTAACAAAATTTCTCAAGTTAGAATAATCTGATAAAAGAATTTCAAAACATAAAAAATTTTTAGTTGTGTGAATGTATAATTCAACATAATAATCATATGGTTTAACATCTATTTATAGTCAATCCAGTTTGTACGAAAGAATGTTTGTATATGATATGTATTCAATGAATTTCCTATGGTAAGGAAAATTTAGTTGATGATAGAATCCAATAAAATTTTGTTGTACCAAACAAATTTTATTATTTTACTTAAGACTATTTGAATAAAAAAATTACACTGTCAAAGCTAATATTTGTATTTTATGTTTTTTACATAAGTATTTTTGGAACATCACAAATATATAAGTCATATTGTTCATGTACCATTACATATTATATGATGGTGATATACAACATTTCCAAAAGTTTAATTTTAATTTCAATGACTTTATTATAAGGTGTAAGTTAACTATATCAATTGATTTGTTTGTGTTTTGCTTATACTTCTTTTATGGAATGGTTTTCCCTTAATTGAATTGTTTGATCATATTGTTTTAATCTTTGTTAGTAATCGTTCCATCCAATTTTACTAGATTCATTTGTTAGCTCAGATCAAATCGTCTAGTCCTCAAATTGCCTCTTTTCTCCAATATCAAATCATTTTGCATAAAATACAATCATTTGGTGCACTTAGTAATGCAAAAGTTTTCATTTTGAATTTGAAAAATCATGAATAGTGTAGTTGAGCTGTAGGTTTCTTTAATTTATAAGGTAGAGAAAATGTCTTACTCAAAATGAACACTTAGTTTCTTCATCATACAATTATCTTTCCCCTTGTTATTTCACAAAAGGTTATTTCCACATACTTAATCAATTGAGATGTCTTCCAACATTAATCTCATTCTAGTGTTGTTCAACATCAAACCTAGAAAAAAAGTTTGATGATTTATGAGGGTGCTACTAAAATAGGTTGTTACTATCAAAATATTTTAGACTATTACACATTATAATAATAAACTCTTATTTTTTTAAGTTTATCATAAGATAATTTAATGTAGTGCAAGAAAGCATTTGCTAAATAGTATCTACTGAAGTCAGATTTGTAAGCAGTAAAAGCACATGGATGTGGATCTGTTGGCTCAAGGAACTACTTGTAAAATAAAGATTAATATCTCCTACTTTTGTCATCATAAAAAAGTCTTCCTAGTTCTATTGAATAAATCTTTCATAAATAGCTTCATTAAGATGCCAACTAGTTGCATGTTCTTAAAAAAAAATTAAATGTCTACCACATTTCATTATCTATGGTCCCTAATGAAATGGTGCCCAACATCACTTTGTTTGTCCTTGGAGTACTAGATATGGATTTGATTTTGGTAAATGGCACAAATATTGTCATATTTTATAGGTAGTTATTTTGCGAATGTAATCGCATATCTTTTAGTCTCCTTTTTAACCTAAAAATGTTTTCTAAGAATCCCCCCAATGCTATATATTATGGCTCATTTGTTGCAAGCAATAGTTCAATTTTTTTAATAGATCATGAGTACAAGATGTCTCCGAACAATGATTAAAAATGTACAATATTTTTCTTTGTAGCTTTATCGTATGAGATAATGACATAACTCAAATGATTCTTTTTAAATGTTCCAAATCAAATAATACATTTAAAAAGTCTCACACTAAAAACTTTCTTAGGTCATCTTGTAGTTAATTAAAGAACATATCATCCCTTGGTACATCTTGAATCTATTTATTTTCTATTCTTGTCTTTGTTTAATACTTTGGTGGGGGCTCTTGAAAGTAGAAATAGGTTTTAGGTTCTCATGGTCAAGCATTTAGAACGTCTCATTTATGTAATTTATTTAAGATACAATGATATTTTTCTCCTAATATGAGAAAATGGGTGTCTTCACCCATTATATTAATCTCAAATCCTACACCCATAAGCTTATTAAATCATTAACAAATGCCAAGTTGGTTTATCGAAAGCTGATATCGTCTGCATAAGCTAGGACTAGAAGAAATTCATTAGTGTAGTTCTTGAAGAAAAAAATTCATTCTACATTCCCATATTGAACTAATGTTTGAGTAAAGCTCTACTAAGTTTTTTAATACCAAGATCTTTGTTCTTGTTGCAAATCATTTAAGTATTTATTTACCTTTTGCACAGGATTTTGATGAGTACAATGTTGGTGACAATCCAATTATTGTACATACACCTCCACCTAAAAAATGACATTTATGAATGTGCTCTTAGTATCAATTTGGTATAGTTTAAGTAGCTCCTAGAAAGAAAAGCTAATAATGAACATGTTGCCTTAAACCTTACAATTAGTTCAATGCTCTTTTTAGGTTTAGTACTCTCACATGATTATAACCCTTTGCCACAAGCCTTTAATTATTTTGAATGATAACCACATCATTATTTTTTTAATTTTTTAATACGAATTTATTTTGATGATATTGTTTTGACATATCCTACATAACAATAACAAAGCCATTCATTCTAACAAACAAGTTAAAATCATCCAGCAACCTACCTAATAAACTTCATTCCTCATTACTTCAATATTATGTTGAGGAACAAGTTTTTAAGTTGATGTAATATATTGATTTCATTCTAAAGAGAGGCACTGGTTTGCAAAAAAATCACATTGGATTATATCACTAAGATGATTTTTATCACGTACTAACTTCAATTGTGCAACCATTTCCTTATTTTTGAAATTTTAAAATATGATTTATATATTTTATTTAAGATACAAGGATGCCTTTCTCATCTTTCTTAACTCGTATCCAAGAAAATAGGAAAACTCACCCATTATGTTAATCTCAAATCCTACAACCATAAACTTAATAATTCATTCATATAAATCAAAGTTGATTGACCCAAATATGACATCCTTTACATAACCTATGACTTCAAGAAATTCATTAGCATAGTTCTTGTTGAACAAAGTCTTATCAAAATTCCCTTCTTAAATAAGTTTTGAGTAGAAATCGACTAAGTTCGTAATACAATAATCATTTTTGGTCTTCCAGTTTTTTTCATAATCCTCCATGTCTTCTAAATCTAATTCCTTTTATGAATAATTTCATCAAACACAACTTTAGTATATTGCATTACAAAAATGGTTTCCATATTAAATTACTTATAAGTTTATCTATTTGATGAATATGATAAACTAATAGACTCTATTATTTTTCTTTTAATCTCCAATTTCTATCTAATCTTTTAATGTAACACTTCCATCAAAAAAATGCCAAAGATTTAATATTTAGGCTTCTTGGTATTTTGAAGTAATATGGTATAATATTCATAATTGGTTTGAAAATAAATTTATTGAGGCTTCAAGATAAATAGAACACCTTGAATTATTAAGGTATTATGGTTTGGAGATCCCATACCACAAAGAGAAAAATAATAGAAGCTTCAAATGCTTTATGAGGAGAGCACATTGTTTGATACGTAACATTGAAGAAGCCCAAACAAATATTTAGATAGAAAATAAAGAGATAAATACTATATCTATAAAAAAAAGATGGAATATTATATTGGTAGTTGTCATATACTGATAACCAAATTTTGTTGTCCTAACCTTGCATGATAATATCTGTAAGATTAAATAAAAAATATTTGTAGGTAGAGAAGTTGATTTAAACTAAATGAGAAGAACATTATGTACCAGAAAAATACATATTTTGTATATTATGATCACATTTTGACAAAACAATAGGTCAAATATATGTTCATAACAATGCTACTATATCTTTATTTTTGTTTTTAATTGTCTTCTAATTTTATTTTTTTAAAATCTTTCATGTGTTTCAAATAAAAAAATTCATTTTGATGCATAATTCCATAAAAAACCACTTTAGTAGATTCCTTCATTAAATGGTTTATAGGTCTTTTTTTGTGGAATGTCATAAAGAGATAGCACCCATTAACTTTGTTTTTAATCTCCAATTCTTATCTTACTTGTTGATATAACACTGCCATCCAAAAATGCCAAAGCTTTCATATTTGGGCTTCTTATTATTCACAGTACATATGATGTCTTATTTAATTTGTATGATGATACATCTATTTAGGAATTAGGTTAAATAGAATAGCTTGAATTGTTCAAGCATTATGGTTTGGAGATCTCATATCACCTAGAAAAAGGTAAAAGGAGATACTGATTCTTTAAGAAAGAGTGCAAAAGATTATGATATATATAACATAGAGAAAGCCAAGTTAAATATTTAGATAGATAATTGAGAGATATATGTTATATCCATAAGAAATTGAAGGAACTTTACTATTAATCATTGTGACAAATTGACAACAAGAAGATGTTGTCTTAAAGCAAGATGATGATGTGTGGAAAATTATAACCAAAATATTTTTACATTTGAAAATGAGGTTGTCAACCCAAAGATTCATATTTTACTTATTAAGGCAACATTTTTTTAAAAACAAGAAGTGAAATACATGTTGATTAATAATATGACATATGTGGTATGTAAAACACTAATATATTACATAATGATTCCAACCTATATCATACTTTCACAAAAAATTTCTTGTTCCTTGTGATACTCAACTAATGTCTAACACACCAGTCTAGAGACAATATAAAGTACATGAAAGAGAATTTTTGAAGCACTTGAGAATATTAGGTTAATGAAAAATGATGTTTTTAAGACAGCTGAGATAGGTATTTCACTTTTAATTAATTTTACTACAACAACAATTATTAGTTGAACATAGAGATATATGTAATAAGATGCATTAATTATGAAGAATGCTCTAATTAATATAGATATAATTTAATATCCTATTTAGAAGATCTAAAAAAGTCAAAACAAGAATTCAAAAAGAAATAGATTGCTTCACAAAAACATATACAAAAATTTATATGTGTTTTTCTGAAAAGTAAAACTATAAATAAACATAAGAAAAATTAAAATTGTCTTTAAAAAAAGAAGTTTAGTAGTTCAAAAGAATTAGCATAACATTTTAATAAAAAATCATATTAAAAAAACCTTTGAGTTATATAATATATTTACAAAATAGTGTCGTAATAATGTGATTCAATCATATTTTATGATAAAAAAATTTTAAAAAAATACAAAAAAAATTAAATATATTATTTGAATGCAAACTTTAAATTACTTGAATAACATGTGAATACTTTATTTTAAAACATAGTGGGTATTCAAAATTATGCATCACAAAATAAGTTTTTTACTTTAAATAAATTTAATGACTTTGTTATTATAACTAAATAAGCAAATGTTAAAAACAGCATTACGAAATATTAAATTATTATTTTAAAAATCATTTAGATACCAAAATAATTAAGATTTGAAAATATTCCAAACGAATATATGATACACTACAAAATACTATGTTAATAATCAAAAAATAAAATTTTTTATTAACATGCTGAAAATTATAAAAATTACTAACATAGAATAAAATGATTAAGATATCAAATGTTCACTTTATTAAAGAACAAAAAGTATAATTTATTTACCAAACAAATTTCGTAATAGTAATTTTAAAAATTTACAAAGAAAAGACCAAAAAGTATTACAGAAACACAAAATGTTCAAATTGAAGGGTAAAAATGTTATTAAAGAATCCAAAGGATTAAGGACATGTGGCTCACCTTTAATCATTAATATCATAAAGATAGGCATATGAGTCCAACGACGAGCCATTCATATGATTTGTCTTATGCAACCTTAAGTATTTAGGGATGTAGTATATTTGCATTGGAGAGTGTATTTCAAAAAGTCATTACAAAATAAAGATTAATTAAAATAAGTCAAAGAAAATTCTTGTATGAATAATCCATGCTATATTTTCATCATTTGTCAAATATTTTTTTCCTTAAATTGGAAGTTCTAAAAAGTATTATCGAAAAAATAATAGAAAAATATTTTAAAATTTTAATAATTTGATATAATTTATGTCATAAAAAATATTTCTCAACAAAAAATGTAAATATTAAGTGGTAGAAGTAAGTACAAAATTATTAAATACAAGTAAAGCTTGAAGATTGGAAAAATACTATCATAGTAATAGTAATTACAAGTAATGCAAATTTTTTTTGAAAGAATTTTAAGGAAAGAGAAAACAAATCATTTCTAGTTAATTTAAACTAAAATATAATATATAAGTTTTTTAAATTTTAAGAAACTTTCTTGATTAATCAGTAATGGATCTGTCATTATCCAAAGAAACTAAAAAAATATGTAAAATAATTAAGTGTAATAAAGATTTCGATTAATGGAAAATAAGTCCTTATATCAATAGTATTTTTTTCTCGATATTTAAAAAATTTAGTGCAAAAAATGAAATTTACAACTAACTTAAAATTTTCTAGCTTTATGTTAATGAAAATTTGGAAACTTTTTTTGTGTTTCATCTTTTAAAAATATATTCCTAGTAATCAAGCCTTGATAAATGATTAAAACAATAAAAATTATTAAAAATGTAAAAAATAAGTATGTGAGATGTTAAATAAAATTATATTTTTAAAAAATTATTTATAAAACTTAATTGAATTTATTTTGAAAATATAAACTTGCTCAATACAACATTGTAAAAAATTGAAAACAATGAAAATAAAAACAGTCAGCTTAATAGTATGACATTGTAGTTCTCTAAATGTATTTGTATAAACATGCTAATTACAAGGGTCATACATAGACAAAAGATGGTCTAAAAGAGACTAAAAAAATTAAAATCTAACAGATGATTGCTCCACCTCGTTCAATGATTTATCAATAAACAATTAATTAGGCAAAAAAAGTTTTATAAATGACATCTATTTATTATTTCGTGTGTGTAATTTGAGGATAGAAAAGTCAAAAATTTATTGATGTCATTAATCTTTGAGAAATTTAAAATGGAAACAATTATTATGTTTTAGTAAAAAACATAATTATAGAAGTTAAGTTTATTAAATATCTATTTAGAAAATTGAACTTTTAAATATGTAAGAAACAAAAATTTATTAATTAATGTAAAAATATTGCCTCACTGTGTTAAAAAAATTTTAAATGAATTTTGGATGTTAAAAAAATTTTATAATGCACCAAAAAATTATTATATAATGAAAATTTCAATAATTTTATATTTATATGAGGAAATTAATGATAATTTTAATGGGTAGATTTTTTATAATTAAAAATTATAATATAAATATTATAAAAAAAATAAATATTATATTAACAATCTAAAGTATTTATAACTAAAACATATGTGTCAACAGATATAAAAAGCAATATGAATGACAAAAATATATAAAATATTAAAAATGAAATGTCTAAAATTTTTTTTTTAGAAATATGTGAAGATAATGTAAAGAAAAGTGGAGAAGTATACAATTTTAAACTTGATCAAAATTAATTTTTTTGGCATTACTTATCATAAAGACATTAGTAAAATCAATTAAATATTTTAGTATAAAACAAGAATTAACTTCAATGCTTAAACATAAATTTTATTATACCAAACCAATTGATATCATTGCAATACTCTCTTGTGAATCATAATAACTTTATGAAGAACGTTGTTTTCGAAAAACTTATTTAGCTTTCATAACAGAATTCTTCTTTTTGAACGCATTTTAATTAAAAACATGTGCTATGCAAACGAATTTTCTGGTTGTCTTGAATGACATTATAAGAAACTTTTTGAAAGTCATTTGTAGATAGGTAAAGTTTTATGTGATGACATTGTTATTCTAAACTAATGAGTAGATTAAAGTAAAGCAAAATGAAAAGCAGCACATATCGATTCCAAGAGATTTAATAAAACTATTGCTTACATCTAATCTGAATCAACTTGAATAGTGACTCAAGAGCATCTAACATTAGCTCACAAACTTACAGTTGCTAGTTTCATAGCACGTCAAGAAGTCTGTAGGTATTTAGGATGAAATTTGTTTAGAAATACTTCAAATTTGTTTTCCTGGCTGTTTTCATCGTTATCATCTTCCACCATTATTTGCTACCATTAGCGTCGTTGTCAAAAAGCTTCTGATTTGACGTGTCCCACACCCGCATGACTTGCACCAACCCACAAACCTTAGAACCAAATGGACCTGTCAACCTGATCAACGAATGTGTCGACTTATTGGCCAATTGATTCTATAATCAAAAGATTAAACATATAATAAAGAAAAATAAAGATAAAAATTATAATAAGATGCCATAATTTTTAAGTGGTTATGATCAAATTAAACCCACATCCACCCCAATTAAGGTTGAGAAAAACACAAGTAAAAGGTCATAAATTAAAGTTTTTTATTTGTTCACGTCCACTACTAACTTTTATAGGTTTAACTATAACTCATTCTTTTTGTGAAGTTAATCCAAACTTGATTTTGTATAAGATCAAATTGAACTTGAGCTTTTGCAAATGTTGGCCCAACTTACCAAAGAGAAAAAAATACAGCAAGACGAAAATATTGTAAAAAATTTGTATAGTTTCCTAGACTTGTTGATTAATGAAGCAAAACACAATGAGATTAAATTTAAGAAAAGAAATCAGAAATTAAAAGTTGAAATGATCAAGGCATAGCTAGAAAAATTTGATGATTTGAGGAGAAGTTGTAGTTATTGTTAGTGAAATTTATCACAGTAGAATATTGATCAGTATTTTCTTGAGATATTAAAGATTGATTTACATTCATTAGCTATTCTATTTACACTTGCTAGGTATTTATAGAAAAATTTTGATTATAGTCATTATAAATTGTAGAAAAGCTATGTAAAAAATATTGACCCGAGGCTTGCAAATCTACACTCTAGCTAGCTCAACCTAAGAGATTCGCACTTGGGCACAAGTTGGGATGTGGCAATGTTTCCATAACCTAAATTATGGAAAATTTAATATAATTATTTTTTAAATTTAATTAAAGTGTAGCAAAAAAAACTAACATGAAATTTGACAAGGATAAGATTCAATAAAAAATTCTTATGAGATTAAAAAATAAAATCTTATTCATTTGTTAATCTTTGACATGATTGAAAAATTTAAAACTTGAATATGATTTGAAATTCAAATAAAATGAGACTACCATAAAATCAAGAAGCTAATATTCTATAATTAAAAAACTTTCTAAATTTGATGAACAATTATTTAATCCTGGAAGCTTGTTGAACACTCCAAGGTAGCCTAAATATCACTAGTTCACCATCTTCAAATGTACAGGGCTTATTATGTACATGTGAACCTATTTTATACTAAACAAATCCACTAAAATAAAATATAAAATATTTAACACTTGACTCATCAAAGCTAAATATGACTTCATAGCTTCCTACAGTAAGCTACCACGTTTTTGTGGTCATTATATTCATTATTGAAATATTAGGACAACCACTCACTTGATGTTTGTAAGTAGGGAAAAGCACACTTAAAAAAATTCATTGGGTTTATTAAAAAAATTTTAAAAATGGGTACAAAGAATTAAACATATAATTTAATTAAATGATAAACATATAAATATTTTAAATTGTACATTAAATGTTGTTGAAACATATTTAATTATTGTTTTAGAAATTTTTGCTAAAATTTAGCACAAGTTAATGGTAACATAAAAAGGTACACTTTTTTGCTTAAGAAATTTAAATTGATATGATGGCATCTGATTAGGAGTTATCGGAAATACTTTCTAATGAATTTATTTAAAGAATGTTTATTTGATTTATTAGCATTGTTAATTGATTTGTTTTTTTGGAAAAGACTATATCTATGAATGAAGATCCAAAAAAAGATCCTTAGAATTTTGGCAAAAGAGTATTAATCTTTCAACACAACTTTCAAATTACTGCAGTCATTTCTACTATAACATTGGATGACCTTACAGGTGAGCTTATGACTAATGAACTAGAGATGGAGAAGAGAAAAGAAGAGAAAGGCTTTATTTAGAAAAAAATTAAATGAACAAAGAGTAAACAATAGCATTACAAAAGAGAAAGATACCTTAGAATAGGAGACTACAAATGAAGATACCATAGCTCTAATTTTGGAAGGTTTTTTTAAACTTTTTGGTGTTGCAAGAAGATATACGAAACAATGTTCCAAAAAGAGAGTGAGAAAAAAAGAGAACTTTTGCCATGAGTGTGACAAAACTAAGACATATCGAGCCAGCTTATTTTATGGAGTTAGATTTAATTCAGAGAATGAAGAATTCAATTCAGAGGAGCAAGAACTAGAAGAAGAAAGTGTTGAATAATGCTTGAAGTGACATTGAGGAGGCTAATCCAACTGAAGAGGAAGAGAACAACTAAGAGATACTTTTTATGGTCGCTCAGGAGGATGAAGAAGAAATGGGAGCATCATTAAGAAAAGTAGAGGGAAATTGTTATAATGAAGGATTAGCTTAACAATTAATTTGTGTGTAATATTAGGAAACATTATGTAAGAAATATAAGAAACTTAAAGAAAAGAATAGTGAATATTTAAGACTTTGTGAACATATTAGAAATAAGGTTAATGCACATTTAATGAACATGCAAAAGGCTAATGATGGATTAGAAAAAAATTAAGGGCATGCACTGTTAGTCAAAGAATTAATGATCTTATATCCTTGGAATATACTTGTTCATTATTAATTGAAAAGCTTGTTTGCAAAAATATTTTTGTTTGAAATGCTAGAATATTTCTTGTTGATTAGGATAAAATAAATGCCAATATTTTACAAGGTTACAATAACAATTTTACATGTAATTATAGCATGCAAACTGACTATACAACACATTTATGTATTATTAAAGCTCATACTTAATCTAAATTTCCCAAAGTTTCTTGGTAGTTAGGGAAAAAATGTAGTTCATGCACTCAAAAAATATGCTTGCCCATGTCAAACGGAATGTTTGTGTCATATGTTAGTGACTTTAATTTATAGCATAGAAGACTTTCTCGTGCTAGCAACCTCAAGAAATTAATTAAATATAACTTAATAAAATGTTTAACCAAATTGTCTTTTGTATATGATTATGCATACCCTTTGAAATTTCTCAAAAAAATGGTTTAGAGAAATACAATGCTTGAATATAGGACATAAGAATTATGGAATAGTTGTGTCAGATGACTATTTTAGTTATACAGATAATTTTTTACAAAAAAGGAGTAAATCTTGTAGAAAATTTTATATCTTAATAACTAAATTAGAAAAGAAGGTTGGTCATAATTTAGTTGTCATTAGGAGAAATATTGAAGGTGAATTTAGAAGTGACCAAATTATTGATTTTTTTTAATAAGATAGAGTTTCACTAACATTTTCTATATTTTGGGTGAAGTTTAGATACTTAACTCATATTTTTGGAATTTTAACAACTTTGAAAAAGGTGAATGATCCCTTATTGATTGAAGTAAACGTGAATAAGTTTATCCAATTCTTCAAAAATATTGCATTACTATTGCTAAAAAGAGATCAATCTAAGCATGATTATCTAACAGTAAATGTAGCATTTTTCTTGAACTATTTGCCCTTTCATTCCTTATCCATGTAAATAAATGCACAATTAATGAGAGTTCTCGTAGGCAACATTAAAAAATGTAATAAATGAATTCATTCATTACTTCTCACATATAATTAGATGGACTCTTGTATTAATGTCTCTTCAAGTGTAGCTATTACATTAAACTATGCTATTTCTATCCATGGAGCTTTAGTTTCCTCAACTATTTGAGCCACCATGTGTGAAAGTGTTCTTGGTTAACCATTTCAAATATTTCTCTTTGAGTACCTATTGTAAATTTGGTTGAAACCTTCCTCTTTAGATTACATTATACTCGAATTTGTAGATCATTTAATTTTCTAAAATGTTTGTTCCTTGTTAATTCATTTGGAAACTTGGTTTTTGCTAAGGAGTGCTAATCCTCCAACTAACTATACTAGCCAAACCATTAGTAATGTTTTATACTCCTTCTTTGTAGTGGAACAATTTCATACAAAATCCCTATGTAAAATGAAACTATCATAATGCATTGACTTCTCATTTAAAATGTTGCCTAATTCAGAATAATGGCTTAGTGTGATTATATTCATTCACATTTGTGGGTGCCTCTTTTTGCTTGCATATTTAGAGAAATTTTATTTTTCGACATTAAAGAGAGGTGTACAACCTAGGCCATAGAAGATCATTTAATAACAAAGTTACCTTATTGAATTCATTGCCATAATCTATTTTAGTTTCCAATTTGCTTGTAATGTAGATTCAATTGGGCAATTTTGTCACTAGATCCACTTCAATACACATCTTGTTTATGCTTATTCTAGTTAGGTTTATCGTAGATATGGTTACTTCTATAGGTTTTTTTTATTACCAAAGCTAAGGAGTGTAGAGCTACCTCATTGAAAAACTAAAATGAAACCTAAATTAGAGCTAATCTTGATTCAAAGAACATTCATGTGAAACTCATATTGCCACTTAAATATTGCTTTCTTAAATTCATTGGTGTTCCATGCTTCGTGAAGAAACCATCTCAAATAATATATTAAATGTAATTAGTACTTGTTAGTTATCCAAAAATGATACATTTTGGTCACTAAAAATTTTTGTATTGCTAAATGCCGCTATCCATATTTCGAAAAATGTGTGAAAATTTCCTTATTAAATCAAGCCTGAATGGTATGTCAATTTTTTAAATTTCTTATTCATTGAAAATAATTTTTCGTTGACCATTTAAGCCTCTCTTTGGTTGATGCAAACAAGTGAAAGGACAGCTGCCTAGCAGACAACCTTAACAATTGAAAGATTGGGGAAGGTAAGGCTCCCTATACCTATAACAAAGACTTTTAGGCTTAGTGTCTTAGTAAAAGTAAAATATGGAGTGTGGGAGCTCACCTCTACGTGTCCTAATGACTCTACTCTACTTGGCAATCAAGATAAATCATCGATACTAACACTGCCTATCTATCACAACCATTGACGTTTTAATTTTTTGTTATTTAGTATTGTTGCTCATGTATTCAATAGAATCATAAACAAAGATTATTTGGGATATGCAATATTAAGTAGTCATTCCTTAACAACGAAATACTTGTATGCATCATAATTTAACAAAATTTATTACTATAAAATGGAAAATAATCAAGCCTTCTTACATGACAAGTTGTCATGAGAAGATACACTAATTCTTACATATAGGTGAATGAAGATTATGAGCAATTCAAAAATAATACACAACATTTATATTTAAGGATTTAGAATTCTAGTTCATCTAGATTCCTTATTCAACTTATTTTGATTCATAATTGATTCATCCTTTCCAATTTGGTGTGGTTTAATTCCTTGTAATCAAAATTAATTGAATAATTGAGTTATATTAACAAATGCTTATTCTTATTGATTATGATCTTAAAATCCTATAATGTTTTCAAAAGTTTATATGTTTATTACTTGGTGCAAGAAGTTGGGTACATGATCAATTGCTGAAGCAAATCATTATGAATGTAGTTTTACTAGATTTTTTAACATCTAACAAATACTGGTAACTAAATTTTCAAAAAGTACTTATATACATAATAGATTTTAAGTTTAGCATATAATGTCGAGGACCATGATGAGATAAAATTATCTACTCAAATAGAGTAGTTTACAAATCAAATAGTTCAAGACTCTAATCTTAATGAGAAATTGGGTATTTCATTTTGAATCAAGGAATGTTACTTTTAGCCTTTGCACGAGCTTATAATGTTGGAAGACCTACGATTCCCTAAAGCTTTCTATAAAAACATTGTATTCATTAGAGTTAGTAATGTATAGTGAGTGTGAAGTATTTTATGTTCACATCAAAAAAATGTCACCCATGAATTCAAGCATATTTACATGTAATTGAACAAATGGTTCTCCTCAAAGAGTAGTGCAGTAAAATTTGACTTTGTCTATAGCAATAATTTGGTGTTACAATTGATGCTCCAAATGAAAAGCATACAAATTGGTTCTTGATGATAAGACATTTTAATGTATAAATTTTCTCAATATCAATGATAACAATAGTTTGTGATGATTCATGCATATGCATATATGGTGTATAAACTAAAATATTTCATTCAAATAATAGAATTCATAAAAATCAAACAACAAAAAAAATTTTATTACTCAAATAAAAAATTTTATTCTTGACCAACCTATTTTCTAATATCAAATAATTGATAATTGAATCAAGTTCTAAGTGTACATTGTCATAGTAATTGTTTTTTCATGTAATTCACTAGTGAAAGTAAACATCAAATAATTATCAAGTTTGAACGATTCATATTTTCTTAATTTAACCATCTATCATTTCAATATCATAAAGATAAGAAAAAACAAATCATGAAATATATTTGCAAAAAAACATAAAAATAAATAAATGTTGTAGCATTAGATTTGAAAATAAGATTGTCTGTTTATTTTGTAATGTTATTTCATATAATTTCTAATACATTCTAGCTATTAAAAATAATTGCATAAAATTAAAAGATACTAGTTTAATGATGAATTAGAAATTATGCAAAGTTCTTGCAGCTAACAATTCTTTAATACCAAGTTAACATAAAATGACTTTCTAAAACTTATCTTATAGTCATCGATAATTGAAAGGTTCCTATGTTCTTGGAACATATCCATATAAAGGCCTACCCAAAGGTGCTATAGGTTTGCAATAGAAAATCTTAGTATTTCTGGGCAAGTAAAAACTTTCCTACAAGCTTAAGACATGCATTGATAATTAACATAACAAATGTTAACCTAAAGAAAAAAGTTGTTTTAATAAGAAACATCCAGAATACTCAAGTTAATGGTGACGTGTCAAGGTGCATAGGTGGAGTTTTTAGAATCATATAAAAGAAAATCACTTGTTCACTAAGACAGACTAGAAATTTTGATTCGATAACTAATTTCCCAAAAGTTCAAGTTAAACTTTTAAGAGCTTTCTTAGATATTTGATTCTCTTTTGAATACCGGATAATATTTTGGGATCTCTCTTTTTTAAGCCTTTCACTCTTCTTCTTAGGTTAACTCTACAGGCACACTACTATATTGAATATACACAACATGCTTCTATTAAACTAGCTAACAGTATAACTTTGTTATTTTATTCAAATTACATTACTTACAATATTGTATCACTATTTATAGTAATCTCAAGGCCATAATGATAATTTGTTAAGCTAGGATATGAAAGGATGTTATTTGAAAAATGTGGAACATAACATAGAATTCTAAAGTATATTTTTAAAATTCCAAGAAACATAATTTGAAATCAGCCAAACATATTCTTTGAAATGTGGCAAAATTAATTTAGCATAAGAAGCTCCTAAATTGGCACATGTATATTTGGTATCGATCAAGTGAGTGGCAAGGAGGTGGCTTACATGATCAATGCAGCATAGGTAGACAGACACAATTACACCTTAAGTTTAATATGAAGGTAAGCACAAGCTAACAAGTGGACATTTGTTGACCAACCATGAAATTTCACGGACTATGGATCACAATGGTTAGGGTGCCTTGAGTGGATCAAGAGTTTGAAGAGTGAAGGTGGGTCTTGCAGAACATATGAATTAACATTAGTATCGGTAGAGGTCAAAGTTGATAGTGAGCAAAACAAAAAAGCAACCCAACACTAAATTTTAAGCCTTCTTAAAATCTTTAAAAAAACTTTTTTTTGCTACAAAATTTATCATACTACTATAAGGATTTACGAGATAGCATTTATAGTTAGAAATATCTAAAAAGCTACCAATTAATCTAAAAATGACTAAAAAATTATAAATGAAAATAACTTAAACAATTGATAAAAGGAAAATTATAAAATTTAATAAAGAAGGCCCAATTGCAATTGGCCTTCATAATAGGAATGATATCATATACTACCTAAAAGTTGAGATGCTAAACTTGGAATGACTCTATGTCTATGTAAGACTACTATCCAAATGGAACATCTGTGTGATGTGTGGAATGATACTATGTCACAATCTTACTAAAGTTTTTAAAATTTAAGAACATAACTACTCATTGTCTTTTTAAAGCATGAACTACAACTTATTAGATAATTGTAAAGAAAAAACTATTCTACAATTTTCTCTTCAATGAAGACATAATGTCCAATTTTATCACATATGATTTTTGTTAAGATATGAATGTAGATACCAAAAGTTTACATAGTTTTTTAAGCTATGTTGATGATATAAATGATCCCCTTAGTTTCCTTAATAATTCAATACATGGCTTTATTGATGTGGCAATGAGAAAATGAATAGTTTAGGGTATCAAAACGTAGAATAGTTTGATGATGATATGTAATTTCACTAGTGGATGATTATATTGATCATAAGTTATATAGTTCTATATATATTTGTTATAAGTAGTTGACATCTCCTAAAATCATATAATCAACATTTACACCATTACTACATATTGAAGTCATAATAGTTATAATTTATTACTTAAAACACAATTTTAGTTTTATCAGGATCTCAAAAGGCTATGGTTCATATGCAAGCAAGTTACCATTCAATGATTTAGAGTGTCTATATGAAGTATTGGTATTTACAATTCTGTTTATCGATTCGAATGAGTCTAATGCAAAAAAGTAACCATAGTTAGCAATATTGATTCTACATAAGTTAAATATTGAAATTGTACAGCACACATAAGAGTGCAACGACTATATTTGGTCTAAGGAACAATCACATTGTATGATGATAACCATATTGAATAAACTTTTATCAAAAGTTTGATGAAGCTACAAACCAAGGTAATTGAGGAATTGAACCAAAAAAATATATGACAATGTGCCTCAATGATAAGTTTGATTAACATATTAGCATTTTATGGTAACTAAACAATTTGACACAAATCAAATGGATTTTAGGGAAAGCACATATTTATATATAGATTTAAGAGAAAGCACAATTTTTTTTAATGCCAATCTTGCTCGAAAGTAAGATATCACACACTACGTTGATAAATTTTGTGATTGTATGATGTAAGAAAAAAATTACTGTCAACATATTTGTCTAATCCTTTGCAATGAGTGGTAGTATCAAAATCACCTTGACACAAAGGGGATGCACAAAGCATAGAACTAATTGATCAGACTCAAGAAATGTGCATAGAAGATGGTAATGTTGATGTAAAATGTTCTAGGCTGATTAAGAAATAATAATGGATATTCTAAGAAATTGTTCCCAATTAGGTAATCCAAACTAAGTATTGATGCATTATTAAATGTTTTGGACCAATGTGAAAGATCTATGCTGGGTGTTCTATTTAGCTATGATTGTACTTCTTTTGAAGTAAGATATAATTCAATACTATGATGAACTTTGTAACCATACGTGCTAAAATAGTCAATAAATCTCACCGTATTCATTTAGTCATTAATAAAAACATTAGCACAATTGAAAGCCAGGATAAAGGTGCAAAGAATCCAAAGAAAATCTCTAGTGATTGCAAATAAATGGAGAATCTAATGTATTGTCTAATTAATTCCATCACACTAAACTAGTGCGATTGAACAATTCTTTACATAAGATTTATTTGAAGGATGTGCTGGCCAATGAATCAAGGAGTACTAGAAGATGAGGATGTAGAAACATGTTTTGTAATTAAAATTGATGAATAATTATATTGGCAATTATATCACATGAGAAAGAAATTCTTAAAAAGAAATTGTTTTTTTCCTCATTCTTTGCATATCTTATTCCTAAAAAGAATAATAAATTTGATAGGTAGATTCTTAATTCACAAAATTTCAATTATATTAATGCTAAAAGAATTATTGTGACAACAATATATTATGTAAACCATTTACATTAGTAAAAGTGCCAAAAATTTTATGAACCTTTCTTTTGTATCTTTGCTATAATCAAGTTCAAGTTTGATGGGAATACATTGGAATGGGTTTGCTTGGTATTCTTTTTTCTACAAAAAAATCGTGATCTTAGATAAAAGAAGACTAGTTATCATTTGTTAAAATTGAGAGATTATCTGGACATTGATTTCCCTACCAAGAAGTGAGCCACACTAAATACATTCATTCCTTTTTCTTAGAATATGATTAACTTGACATTAGTTTTGTCAACCAAAGTACTTTATCAAAATTTATTTCTTAAGTAAAAGTGAAAGATTTATCATAAAATCGTTTTCCAATATTTTTGTTCATTAATTTTAGCCCCAAATGCTTAGTAATTTCCATATGAAGAAATTTGAGTCAATCATAATGATCATGTGAGCACATTCAATACATTTGTTTATGGAAGCATTTGACTTTCCTTATGATCACTGTATAATATATGAAGTCCTCTCCTCATCAAACTTAATTCAAGCTTTGCAAATCTTTTGGAATTTATTATGAACGTAAAACCTCAAATGAATATAGTTACTAGCTATTTAAGCTTACTAATTTGTTACTACATCTCCTTCCTAGAATGTGTTATGGTTTTACTACTTTGCAAAGAAGTTGATTCATTCTATTTAATTTGAATAAGAAACAATAGTGGATTCCAATCCTTTTATGAATCATTACAAGGAATGATTAACTATTTAATTCTATAATGATGTTATATAACCCTAGAGTGTCACATAAATTTAAACAAAATAGTATTTCAATAGCTTCAACTTACATATTTTTTTGATTCTATGTAAATTGAGAGTGCATTAATAGCTCAACCAAGTAGTCTCCAATTGCACAAGCACAACCTGTAAGGCCTTGGTTATTTATAGATAGTTCACTAGAATTTAATTTCTCTATCCACTACTGGACGAGTCCATTGAACCACTTTTTTAATTATTCAATTAATCTCCAAAAATCAAGGAAGCAATGTATGTTTTACAATTTGAATATCTATTGAACTTCTTCACATAATTGAGCAACATTTTAAAATTCATAAGTATTATGGTTAGCTCTATCAAGAAAATCACAAGTAATATTTGCTCACTGAATTATTTTGAATTTTTATCTTGTAGATATGACAGCATATGAGAGATGGTAGGACAACAAATTCTCAATAGCTATTGAGTTTGTTTGACTACACTTCCATCCTTGTTGAAGCATTTCATGAATCATGATGCTGGGCTTGTTTAATGCAAAGATACATTACAAAAGGGTTCCATAACATTCAATTTAGAGTCCTTATAAGCACAAAATTTGCTTTTGTCTATAAATTGAAATTTAACTTCCTCAAGTTGTTATCAAATGGTAAGTAGTTATTTAGATGCCCCCACATTAAAAGAGTTATTTTGGAAGGTTTATAATTATTCCACATTTTTTGTGACTTATGAATAAGGCAGTTAATTAACTCTAAGCTTATCCCATCCTGAATTGATAGTGAATTTATCATCCTTTGTGAGGGTCCAATAATTGTTGCCTTCATTATCAATTTTGTTCCAAGTATTGCAAAATAAAAAATAGTGAGATGAGTTTTTATTTTTGGCTCCAAGTCATTGAGTATGCTCCTGAACATTTTCTATAAAGGAACTTACAACTCAAGTATGCAAAACAGATAATGTTTGAGGTGTAGACCTTTTAAAATAAACTTTACACTATATACAATCATAATATCCATTAATTTATTTAAAAGTAATCCATACTTTTCACAAGGGAAGCTATTCTTATTCTAACTAGCCTATTGGTGCTTGCTCACCAAATGACTATTACCCCAAAGAAAATCATTTATAACATTTTCTAAAAAAAGGTAACAATATTATTGAGAAGATAAGATATAAATTGATTTATAAAGTGCTATTGACTAGTGGACATGGCAACATGGACTACTTCCCATTGAGAGTAATTTCTTTTTGCATGTTTATCTTTCTTGAGGCAAGAGCTCCCTGTCAATGTTATCCTACTTGTGTTTCATGTTTGAACATCTAATAAAGAAGACCCATTGTGCATTAATCTACAAATTTGATGTGCCCTAGAGATTAGAGAAGAATAAATTTATATTTTTGATTAAGTTTTTATCATCACTTAATAAGAGTAAAAGGCAATCTACAAAGCACAAATGGGGCTTTGGTTGACAACCACTTTGAGTGGCCAAGTGCTTCGCTTTAACTTTTATATGTTGATTGTTTAAACCTCTTCTTAGTTCTTTAGCTACAATGTGGAGATGAAATGGGGATAAAGGGTTACCATGCTTTAGGCAATGTGAGAGTTAGATGGAACCATTTCCTTTCTTATTAATAATGACAAACAACCAGCTTATATTATAGATACTCATGACTATATTAATAAATTAGTTATTGAAGTTAAATTTTTCTAATGCATGTTTCCCCCATCATATATTATTGAACACATTCTTAAAGTATACCATGATAATAAAGCTATTAGCTTTGAACTTCTCAATTAAATCATGAAGTTGCTCGTATGAAAGTATGGCTTCTTATGCACATAAAATATTTTTAGTGATTTTGCCTTCCTTAACAAAAGCTGATTGTTCCACAGAGATGATTATGGGAAAGAAACTCTATAGGCTAATTGCCAACAACATTGTATATTTTTGAAAAATGATACATGAAAATTATCACAAAGTCTTCTTAAGATACAATGCAATTAGTCTTCAGAAGGAAATTAAATTAGCACTACTGTATTCTTTTAGTGATGGACCACGAATAAGGAAATCATTGATGTAATCATAAGTGTCATCTTGCAATATGGACCAACAATGCTTGTAAAAAACATTAATCACATACAATCTATAAGCACATAAAGAATCCATCAAGAAATTATTCTTTTTGTATTTTCTCCATATTAAATAGCTGAATTAGCATCATATTTCTATTTAGTGTGCCTAAGCATCATAAATTAAAGCACATCTCATTTTTCAAAGGAGGGAATACTCAAACGACAAGCATTCTACAATGTATTTGGTAATTAAATCATTCTCTAAGACCCAACATCCAGTTGAATTTTTAGTACTCTTTATATTATCCTTCGTTCACTTACTATTGAACATTCTGTGGATGATATTTGTGTTTTTATCACCATTTTTAAGCTATAGAGTACCTATCTTTTAGTTCTTATCCATTTGATGTAGTCGTGTCCAATACTTCACTTAGAGGCTCAACTTGGAGATGTACTAGTTCTATTCAGACTTGGAGCCCTTTGAGGATTGTTACTATACTTCTCATTAATCTTCGTTATTATTGCTATTGTGTGGATGAAGTATAGTAGAACCTTGTTTATTGCAAATTTTTATTAATTTTTGTTAGGTCAATTTTTTTTATTTATATTTATAATTTTGTTTAGGTTGTGTAAAGAACAATTGAGAACTTTTTAGAGATTTTCGTCTTATATTCCTTACAGACCTTCGCTTGAAGCATCTCACAAGTCCATCAATACGAGAATTTGCTTGAAAGTTGATTTAAAAAGGGATTATAATTTATTTTTGGGCTTTTTTGTGGTCATCCACAACTACCAAGCAATGTTACCATCACCATTAGCACTGACTCATCAACTCCTGCTAACTCTCTTCTATCCACATCAACCCTAAAGCTCACCTATTGTGTTAATGCCTTTTTATTGATGCTACACACCAAAATTGGAAACCAAAGTAATGCACCAATCTACCCATGTCACACCGTGTGTTGCTCATTTGGGAAAAAATTTCAACAGTTAATTCTATAGCTATTTAAGAAGTTTTATTTAGTTTATTTTAAAGTTATAGGTACTTATTTTGTAATCTTTTTTGGATTTTAGAATTCTAAAATGTCCAATGGAATTCCCAAAAAGTATCCCATACTTTTTTTAAAGGTCTTCTCTATACATTTACTCCTTTTTAGCAACCATGGTTCTTTCATCTTAAGCTTTGTTAGTTCTAACCATGATTACTCATCTATGACCCTTTGAAGTTATTTGCCTTCTCTATAACATGGTGTTTTTTCTTTCAATCTTAAAAAATATATTACTAAATTTAAGTTTTACTCCATTCCTTAATTTGGGCTTTAGCTCTCCTCAGCTTTTAAACTAGGCCATACATTCCAGACATAGAAATTGGAGGACTCCAATTCTAAGCAACAATTGGGGAGAATTATATGATTTCAATCCAAGTGCTTTTGAATCTAAGTTGTGTAGGACAACATTTAATTGCTGTTGGAGAAATGATCAGTGATAAGGATTGGAATAACAAGAACTTGTTGATATGTTTATCCTTTATTTTAGCAATGCTTTGAAAAAATCATAAATCATTATGGTTCTATCCATAAGAATGACATTTATATTTCTAAACCTTAGCAAAGATATTGGCCTACTGTTTAAATTTAGGGAAGACAAATTGCTGTCCATCGACAATCTTAAATTCCTCCAAAGATCTATTCTATTAACAAAGGAGTTGTTGGAATACATAAAAAGATAGCACATCATTTACATATCACCATGTAAAGAAGATATTCTTGATTCTCAATTTTTAACATTATAAATACTACAACGAATACACCTATACTTTGCAAGAAGTGTTTCTTCATATTATCGAAACTTTCGCCTCATGCAATGGATGTCTATTTATTGATTACTTGCAAAGCATTCCATCATTGCAATTAACGTTATTCGATGTAATCTAAACATGTTATTAAGGCATCAAGCTACACTGAACTAACTGCACCCTTTATGTTAAAAAGTAAGACAATTTTAACTTCAATCTATAATGTCTACATTTTTGAGATTCTTGAAAGCTTCCTTTGGTCATTTTTAAGGAAACCACTTTTTTGATATTACATTTTGTGTCTTTTCTTATTGACATGCCACTTTTAGCCACTGTAAAGCTATTAACATCTATCTTAGAAAGCCTGAGAGTCTTTGCTTTTTCTTAAAGGACTTTATTTGAACTTTCGAGAGATTTAATATCTACTTATTGTTTAAGTTGATGTCTTTCAAAGTTTCAAATTAGATTGATATTGTTCACTCTTACTTTATAATTGCTAATTGAAATTGATCATACTATCTTTGAATAGATGATTAATGGTATAGTTAGGTTTTTTTATTATGTGTTGATGTTTTCTGTTGTAGTGGAGTATTGATACTGATTTATACATTAATGGCTACCAAAGTTTGGAATTCCACATTATATATTACTTCACTAATTTGAAGTGGCTCATCTTCTCCATTCCTTACATAGAAGGGTTTCGATCTTTTTTTTGCTTGCAACGAACTGTTGAGAATCCTTGTCTATATTTACTTTGATAGTTTATTTGAAAATTTTCATTACTTGAATTTTTTCAATAAGCTATTGTTGTACCTAAACTTTTTAGAGGTTCTAAAATCTAAAGGAAGATTTTTATTAAGATTATCGAAGACACAGACTAGAGCTCCATGGAGCCTTGTTAAATTTATTGTCATGACAAAACTTCTAATGACTTGCTAACCATTAACACGATTAAGAATATGGCCTACTTGTTGACGAAGTTGATTGGATGGTGCTCTGATGAGATCCACACTAGAGCTTCCAAAGCATTAGTATTGTCTTAAAAAGTTGGAAACATTCGAGGACACTTATTTGAAAGACTACAATTTTCTAGATATTCTACATCCAACATCAAATGTTTTCTAATTCTAATGAAAATCTTAGGAGCACATGCTTACCTCTTTATGATATATTCAAAGATGCCAATTGTTTTGAATTCGTACACTTTGAAATTCCGTGTTGGGTTATCCAACTAAACATGTTACCTATTAAAGTGAGTAATCTTTTTAGAGACATCATCCTCATCAAACATCACCTTTTCTTAACACTTGCAAAAGGACATTAGAATTATCATGAATGGGGAGAATAAAAAACTTTCCCAAATTTACTATAAAGAAGGGCCTCAAAGGCAACGCACATTAGATATACCCAATGAGGGAGAGGAGCATAGTTATAAGAGAATGTCCCTAAAATCATGTAGGAAGTATCATCTTGCTCACAAAAAACATGAAAATTTCTATTAATGCCTTAACCTTAACAGTTTCTTCATAACCAAGCTCTTTGGATGTTAATCGTATCCCTACTTAACTTAGCCTTCTTTTAATGCCTTAAACTGAGCCCTCCAAGGAATTCTAATTACTAAGCAAGAACCACACATATCTTAAATTCCATTTAGGTTCTCTTGAGGGTTGAACCAATGCCATCTATAACTTAGCTAATCCCTTGGTTTCATGCTTCACAAGTAGACCATAGAAAAAGGATAGGTTGACTGCATCATTATCTAGAGTTTTTTTTTATTTTCAAGTGTCTTTAAATAGTCTATTACTTGATCAATGGCATAACCTATATCACATTACATTTAATGTATTTTTATGCGTGATTTTAGCAATAAAGTTCATATTTATAGCATGTCATGCTATCAACCAAGCTTGTGAGTAACTTTAAACATAATTGTAGGGCCTCACATTGAAAATACATCTCAAACATTAACTTTATAAAAAAAATTATATAATAAAGTCTCAATTTATTACACTTCTTTATTCATCATGGCACAAAACTCTTTGTCCATTCATGCAATAATCAAGAAGTAAATATTACATTCACTCTATATTATTAAACATTAATTATGCTTAGAAAGAAGAAGAATTGCACAAAGGATCCTAACTCTTAACAATATATAATGAGAAGAAAAGGCTGTGATGTTCAATAAAAGTTTATTCCGTTTGATTTTCAAATATTTTAAAAATTATCATCGTAATCTATGCTTAATACATAAATGCTTAGACAACCAACTAAATAACCAAATAGGCATAAAATTTAGCATGCATTTCACTCATTTTACATGGTGATCTCTATGTTAAGAAGTGGTTATCTTTAACAAATTGTTATTCTAAAATCATCTTACACATATGTTTAGAACAAAACCCAAACATGCAATATTTGAACATGCAATCTACTTTGCATTCATAGGAAAAGATCTAATTTGCATTTTTTTTTATAACTTAACTAGAAACACTAATAAGAAAGAGAGAAAATTGAACCATTCATTTACTAAAAAAGCTATCCCTCATTCTTGGGTAGAAAGAACTTTCATGAACAATAATGACAAATTCTTGTCTCAATTAATTTCCAAAATTTCATAAATAGGTTTTACACAATAATTGCTATTTATCTTTGCCTAAATCTTAGCTATATTTGTTATATGAACTCAAGGATTATCCTATGTTGAAAAGTCATGTAGTTGAATTCTCTTTTGTAAGATCTTTCCTTGCTTGAAAGCTCTAATCCTCCTTGTTCCTAGTACCGTACCTTAGTTATTTCTACTTAGTATCCACTAACTTGGCTCCTCCAAAGTCCTTCTTTATGATTGAGTTTTGTTAAATTATAGGCATGTCTTAATAGCTTATATAACCTTTGCCACACCACCTTAAGCCAAGAATTTATAGTAAGATAAACTAGTCTTGTGTTGTAGTAGTTGCAATTCATTATTTTAAACTAATCCTCTTTTAATTACAACCCTTTTGGTCTCCTATATAAAGCTCCTTAAATTTTATCATCTATGTAAGATATGGTAATAGATTCCTCTTTCTGTTACATTTGTCTTTTCTTATTTTTTTCTGAAATTCATCATATATAAAACTTTTTTCTTTTAATCGTCTTATCTTCAACCATCAGTCCCTAATATTTAAGAATCTTATCCATATCTTATCAAGAATTCATTGTAGGATAGAAATAAGGATGAGAGAAAAAGTTAATAATATGATAAACTTATAAGCTCATTTAGATACATTAAGCCTAGTTAATGTTCATGGGTTAGAATTCAAATGTTATAATTCCACAATGCTTCCAACTTTATAATTTAAAATTTCAAAATTTAAAATCCAATTTATCTATATTAAATGTTAAAAACTACATTTAAAATTCAAATTTTAGTTAAGAAGAAATCGAATACCTTAATTGAAAATACAGCAATTATGTTGCTAAAAATATTCATTATAACACAATCTTGATCTAATAAAAGTAATAAAGACTTATAATTCCTATAGCAACACATCATTCCCATTTTTTTTCATCAAAATAAGAAAATAAATCCATTTCCTCTTTACCAATCAAAGTCTAAGAATGAGTGTTGGGAATCACATTTATATTCTTTATTATTTTACTTATAATCAAGGTCTTAGTATGTTCATGGTTATAAATATACAACTAAATTATATTCTTATCCCAATTTTCTTACAACATTGTGTATTCGTGAAAAAAAGATCGTTGATGACATTAATCTTCACCAATATTTTGATATTATATTTCGAAATTTTCTTTAACACAATATTACAAAGACTTTTAGCTAAAAAAATTTACAAATAAATTGGCACGAATTGGTAAAAAGATCAATAAATATTTATAAATTCTTGGGTAAGTTAGAAAATCATGCCAAATAGACCTCATGGCATCTATTGTAAAGTTTATAAAAGTATTTAAGATTTAATATATGATATATAGTGTTGACTATATTATTTAATAAAGAATCTTACCATAAACTTGAGACTTTAAAAATGCTTAAGATGAAATAATATAGACTTTAATAAAGAATCTTACCTCTTTGAAACATTACTCTACAATAATTTGAGAGATACTAAGGATTAAAAGATGTTATGGCACTTCTAATTCACACTTGCTAAAATATATTTATAAACAAAAGTGTAGGATAAGTTGAAATAATATAGAATTCAATTTATTGCCAACTACAAATTTAGTTACCAATTTTAGAAAAATAGGTAAGATATCAAGTTAATTGATACAAAATATTGAAAATGGAGATATCATAGCAAATGAAATAAAAGTTGTGATGCCAACCAAATTAATAGTAATTGTTAATATAATTACATAATTGATACAACTTGCACTTAACATCAAGAATAGATTTGAATAGGATAACAACTGGTACCAACTAATAAGATTTTTATTTGCTTAACTTTTAAATTTTGAGCTTATAAGATGTGTCATAATTTTTTTCCTTGCACACCAAAGCAAGTTCACTTCTTTCATAAAGCTTAGGCTCAAATTTATTTGATTTAATTATTTAAATCAATTAACCAAACTAAGTAATGATCATACTAAATATATTTTTTAAGACAAACATTAGCAAGCTTTCATTATCTAATTTACATTTCAAAACTATCTACATGTATAGTGACATAAATTAAAATTTTTATGTTCTCATGATCTAATCAATATAAGATCAACTTAGTAAACTCTAATAATTTAGGTTATAAGAACAACATAAAATTTCCTAAGGTCCCAAAGTTTAACGCTGGAAATTTTATGATAAGAATTTTTTTGGTTATAATTTTCATTGCTATATTTATTATATTTAAATTATAGAATAAAATTTTTAAACTCATATATTAAAATAAAAATATAAATTTTGAAAATTACATTTTGTTAGGCAAGAAACTTGATATTGGCTTAGTTTAAATAATACTACAAAGATATGGAAAACATTATTGTAAAATATTGTTTAAAATTTTGAACTTTCTGTCATACTATGCATGAAGTGGTTCTCTTGATATTATAATGGTTGAAGAGATGCCAATGACATAAAACTTATCATAAATTGAAACGTTAAGAGAAAAATGTTTCAAATATTTAATAAATATACATTATGTAAATAAAATTTTTAAATACTCTAATGATAAAAAATTTGTTAGTTTATAAAACCTTTTAAATAATTTGAAAAAATAATTTTTCTATAAATTAAATATTAAAGATTTATTTAATATGTTGATATTTCTAATAAAAGATATAATAACATTTTAAAAATTATAAACAAGTTACCAAAGTTAAAGTAATATATTAACATAAAATTTTCAAGAAATAGAATGATAACAAAAATTGAAATTTCTTGTATAATACTTAATATTAAAAAATTTAAATTGAAAACCTAACTGACAATATTCAAAATTATAGCAAAATTGTAAATTTTTAAAATACAAATTTTTTTAAAACCTAAAAATTACTAAAAAAATTTATTAATCCAACAAAATATTAAAAATAATTAAAATTCTGTCGAAATAATGCTAGTATGGAAATATCATAATGACTTCAACAAATTTTCTTTCATTTTAAATAAAAATATAAATATTAAAATAATTTTTAAAATTTTAAATTCTTTGTACATTATATACATAGAACATTATAATTCAAGAAAACTATAATAATTGCTACAATAAGACATGCTTCCTTAAAAATTATCTAAATAAATCCTGATGTCACAAATAAAAACTTATTAAACATTAATGCATAGAAAAAATAAATTTAAGATATTGATATATTTATCATGATAATGTAATTTTTTCAAAAGTTCAAAATTGTCCCAATTACAAAATAATTTTGTCATGGCAAGCATGATAAATTTACCAAAACATAAAGTTTATAGCTAAATTATTTAAAATCTAAAATGTTAAACTTTTATAGAATAGCATGTAACTAGGTAAAGCATCAAAGATTGGGATGTTTATGCCATATTCAACAAAGTTTGTAATAAATTTGAACAATGGTTTTTACCATCTCCATTTGCATCATTGGTTAGTGGCTATCTGACATTACTAAAATTGTTAAGTATATTTTGGATCTATGGTAATTTGTAAAGGCTAATGGTAACAAAATATATTTGTCCTTCGATTTCCATGATAAAGTTAAGGAACCACCTTTGTAGACCATTTAAAGCTCTAAAAATTAGTTTCTTATTTTGTTTGTAATGATACATATTAATCATGATGCATTGCTAATTAGCATAACATAAAATTTATTTCAATTTTCATATAATTAACATAACTCTTTATTTCTAGTGCTGCTAAGGTTTTAATTTTTTAAAAAAACATTTATTTATTTTATTTTTTAACATTTATTATTTTTTATTTATCGGCCAATCACTTTTATTTTAATTATTTTGTAAAATACACTTTCTTGAAAAATCTAACATGAATATGTTTTGCTTATTTTTTATATATTTTATTTTTCCATATTAGTTATCTATTTTTTTAATTTCCATAATATTTTAATTTTTTCATATATGTAAAATTTTAGTAGTTTTGAAGATTATCTCAACTTATTTTTGATATATGATATATATATATTATTAAAACCTTTTATCATTTACTTTTATATGTTAATTTTGTTTATGTTAAAAATTAATTATTATTTAATTATTAAATTAATTATTTTGAATAAACTATAGATAAAATTAAAAATATTTAACTATTTTATTTACTTTTTGTATCCAAATAGTTTAAAATACATGTTAAAGACAAATTGCATCTATATAACATAAATGACGAGAAATGAACGAGTATGAAAAATAAGAAATCATGAAACTTATTTGTCGTTTGAAGTATTTAACTCTATATTTGTATTATGACTTTGAAAGATTTTTATAGGTAAAATTAGTTTGAAAGCAATGTTCATGTAAAATATTTCATTACAATGAATGCAAAGTGGTCTTACTCAATGAATTGTTGGATAAAGTCAGTAACTTATGATGTGTAGTTTAGCAACATTTTACTTTTTTTTATTTGTGATAAAAATAGCCAATTCTAAAATGTAGACTACATTTATGGAGCACCAACTATACTTTAAAGATTTTAATATTAACATTGATGATAATGAATAACCAATATCTTTCTTAAAAAGCTTAATAACCCATAAATTCTATCTTCCTTCAAAGTGATCACAATGTCCATTTGAAGATTTTATTAATCATGCTTTATTGATTATAAAAAGCTAAGTAAACATTAGTTAATTTTTCATATGTAAAAACAAAGAAGCCTAAAAAATGAAATCATGAAATTGATTACAAAATAGGGCAAGCTAAAATTATATAAAACCAATAATATATGGGGCATAATCATGCTACCCACTTTAACATCATAGAATATTTAGAAAGAAAGTAGTGTTAATAACTTTACAAAACTAAATCAAACAAAACAAATGTATAAGTAATAATAAATAGGACTTCCAGTTCATAAAAATGTATTATCACCCCATTAATACTTCATAAGAAGATGTTAGACAAGTCATTTTAGGAATCGTCAATCAATGTGAAAACAACTTAAGCAACGATAGTGCAAGCAGTGAGGTGGTTCCATTTACTTATGATGAGATGCAGTTAACTATCATTGGTGTGAATACAAGAGCCAGTTGTGATGTTGTTGCAGTCAGAATTATTAAGAACAATTCAGAGGAACTTGGTTTAGCATCTTTTTAAATTGAAAAAAATCAAATAATACATGAAATCAAGGTAATAGCCATAATTAGGGATTTGTAATTATGCAACTATTTAAAATTTAGCAATTTATACATTACAATAGATTGTAATGTGTTATTTATTGAATTTCATGATACAAGAAATATATCATCAAAGTCAAACAATTGTATGTTGCAAGTAAGGAAAATAGTATGCTAGACATACAATAGAGCTTAGCATACAAAGAAAGCAATAAAGTTGTCATATCTTTAGGTAAATCAACTACAATAAAAAATTCAAGTCATACATATGATGGTCAATAAATTATTGATGACAAAGTTGTTCTTAATATGGGCAAAATATAGCTTCCAAACTTCCTATGATCATAAAGGACATGTCTTTTAAAATTTTAATTATGTTTCTTACCCACATTAGGATAAAACTAACTATTTAAGGTTTCTACATATTTTATGCAATATAAATATTTTTTTCATAAGATAGGCACTTTTACTTTTGAGAGTTACTATTCATGTTCACTGAAAATCATAACATCAAAAAGATAAATAGTTGTGGGTGGTGAACAGCTTTTATCTTAGTGCATGATTTCCTCAGAACATCTTTAACAAAGAATTGATAAAAAAAGTGCACAAAAAGTAAATATTACCAAACTACTATACTATTATAATGCAATGCTTCCTCAAATGATAACATTATCTAAGAAAAAACTGACCATCACCATAACATACTATCTTTGCATACTTGAGTAGTTTGAAGGTCATGAAAGAATTATGCATAATTGACCAACATGATCTATGTCTATTATATTATTATCCATTTTTTCTTGGTTGTCACTGATATTGTTCGTCTTGTTATGTAGTTTCATTGTTAAAAATTTTTTTCTAAGAAGAATAAATCATTATAATATCCAATTATGAGTGGAGACAATGCATCTCAACTCTTACGCTAAATGGACTTAATTTTTATTTACATTAGACTAATATGACTGGCATCTTTCATAACCATGTAAACATACCTTTTCAATGATATGGATATGCACATTAAACATAAAGAACAACTAGCATGAGTATAGCAAGAATGTTGCCTCTATATTGCAATTAGATGCATGATGCTTACCTAGTTCCTTGGTTGTAATAGATTATTGACGATTTTGGTCGACAACATCAACAACTTTCCTTTAACTTGTTGTACTAAATAGTTAGAGAAAAATATAATAACCTATAAGGAAATCTATAATCAATTTACTAGATGAGTCAAAAAATAAGAATTTTGCCAAACATAATTTAATGTTTAATTGGGGAATGTCAAAGTTATGAGTGAAAATGATTTTTTGGTATTTAAGTTTGTGATAAAGCAAACTAATTATGTGTCATGGGATATAACTTATAACTCTAAAAACAGAAGGTTTAAAGCATGTTGTATAAAAAAATGATGAACAAAAAGAAGTTTGCTCTATTGAATCCTTTTTTTCTTATTAGAAGGATTGTTAAGATTAATATAATATTTAAGGCCAACCTCCTAATGGGATTTTCAATTATCTTGATAGCATAACTTGAACCTTCTTTAGGGTTTGCTCACTTGAGAGCAATATAATGTCTAATGATTCATTATACTTAATAGTTAAAGGACTAAGGATAACAAAAATTTCCTTAATGGCCAAATATTATTTCTTTAGGATGGCTAGTGGGGATTTTTATAGTAGGACATAAGATGGAAGGTGGTGAAAATTATGACAAAAATGGTGGAGATAAATTAAACCATAAATTAGATATGTAATCATCAGCTAAAATACCTCAGTTGCAACTTAAAGTTGTACACTCATGTAGACAAACAAAACATTATTTATAAATTTGAATGCTAATATAAGATAATATTTCTTTGTATTCCATAACAGAGCTTTAAATAGACTGCAACACTAAACCTAAAATCAAAAGAAAAACTAGCTAAGATACTATTGTTAATGAAAACATGCAAAAATCATACAATATATTGAGAAGGGTGCAAATATCATGGGGAACTTATGTGAACCACTAAAACTAATATTAAAATAAAAATTTAGTAAACTAAATAAAACTAAAAAAAAATTCAATAGTTCAACTCAATTATAATCATAAGATAAGTTGTACAACATCAATATGAACCATTAAGAGAACCCTAGTTATCTTGTGCTGTTATGCTCTAAGTGAATCTTCATGAAGCTTGGTATTCATTTTATGATCTTGCCAAACATCTAAAATCACGTTAAATAGTTGATTGAAAAAATTAAATACCAATAAAAAACGTATCAAAAGGTACCATGCAAAACTTGTGGAAGGGAATTACCAACCTAACTAAAAAATAAGTTGAAGACACTATTATACTTTTGCTTCTTTATCATATATTATTGGATAGTTTTGAGCATCACCTTTGGCATTCATCACTAAACATGCAAGCTTTATATAGTTTATTTTCTATTGAACTCTTGCAAAATATAGATTAGTTTGTTGGTAGATTGTTTTTCTCTATGATCAAGTAGTTATGGATTGAATTCATGTGACACACATGAAAAGCATGTATTGTTTTTTAGTTTATTGGACTAGTTTCATTCATGCATTAGTTTTATTAAAGTAATATGCTTTTATTTGCATAGCCTTTTTGTATATTTAAGGTGAGAATAATTTTGTTAGCGAGGATATATAAACAAGCAAGGAGAATAATAACTAGCAAGTCACTCACAATTTTAAGGTTGACAATTTGAAGGAAAATTTGCATTTATGGTCATATACATAAAAAATCATGCTAATCTAATAGTTGAACATGCATTGTATGAATTTGAATAGTTTTTCATTTTCCTCTTTGACATTAGAAAGTAGAGGTGCAACCTCAAGTAGAAATGGATAATGGAATTAGCATAATATTTGTTGTTTTGTTTCACTACCTTAGAAAAATAAAAGATTTAAAAACTAATAGAGTTAATTAGATTAAATGACACTCACAAGTTTGGCATTACATTGATAAAAAAAATCAATTGCCTCATATCTACATTAAAGCTTTATTAATCTAAATTAGAATCAAGATTTCCTAATAAATGAGGTGTTGAAGTTATGATTGAATGCAAAATAAGGATGTTGACCTAATGAATTTTATTATCTATTGTGCCAACTAAATGTATCCTACATTGAAGGGAAAATACCATTAACATGTTACCGTGTCACAACCCTCATGATTAAACCATTAATCATAGTTTATGGTGCTATAAATATTCACAAGAAACTTTCAATTCTTTTCTTTAGTGACTACGAAATTACCAAAATACATTACTATTGGACACAATTTAATAGCATTGGGATTTATTGGACTAGATGTTTGTCAACAACATGGAACTAAAAATAAACGAATTAATCAATGATTTTGTTGCTACACTCTATTATATATAATAGAATAGGAATAACAAACTACACATGAAGTTGAAACACTCATCTACTTCCATGATCAAAATCATCCTCTAGATGTTTCGTAATGTAGGGTACAAGTTATTTCACAATATATGTTTACCCCCACCTTGGCAAGATGAAGGTCAACATTGAGGCTCTCTATGTTGTAAACTATTGTATGTGAACCAGTATATCAATTAAGATGGAAAAATAAGTTTTTTATTTTACAAAGTGCCTAATTACCTCAAAACTTCCTTATAGTAGTGGTTTTGACATTGGGATTAACTCTTACATTGCTACAATAGCTCACTAGCACTATGAAAAGTACCCTTAAATGGAAAATTTTAACATGAATCTATTTTTTTTGACTTTTTACACAATTCAAGTTTACCCATGTTTACCATGAAAGGAGCACTACTGTGGATCAGGTGGCAAATTCTATGTTAAATAATGTTTTTTATGTGATTTGGGCATGACCCTTCTTAAATGTTTTGTTTTGCTTTTATTGCATGATTATTTTTATAAATATCCTTAGCATGATATCAGTATAGGCTTTAACAACATTTTTTGTCAAAGCCAAATGCTAAGAGGAGCACATAACCTAGCCCTATAGTTCATTAATTATGGCCTAAAAAGTAAAGATAAGTAACCTAAAAGAGAAGAATACATACATGCATCCTCACCTACAAGAATTAAGCAAACAAACGAAAGCTAGTCATAGAAACATATGAATGTTGCATTTCACACTTGTTACATTGGTGGATCCATATAGGCATGACTTTTTCACACCAATAATCTTTCCATGTTGGCATACTGAGGGCTCAAACCAATGACATTGGCTATGATACCACTTGCATTTAAATTTTGTGGAATTAAGCATCTAAGGCATTGATTAACCTTATTCTTATGTTATTCTTCTTAATTCCTCTATCTTATTTATCAACCTAAATATTGTCTCTACCATGCTAAATGTTTGATCCCATAAGCAGAAATTTTTATCCATAAGGTGTTCTTTTTTTAATCTCCCTCTTTTGCCATGATTATGCACTTCATGAAATGTTGATCAAGGTTGACATTTAGAGTTTAAAAATTCACGCCTTGGTAGAACTCCATCAACTTATTTCCAGTTGAAAGTTGCACACACATAGTTTGTCCACAATGTTGTTTTAGGAATATTAATATTAAAAAAGTTATTACAATCATGCTTAGTGAACTTATCACACATCTTACATAAAATTTTGTTTCACTATAGTCTTCCATTATATGAAAATTATAATAAAAATACTAAATCATCTTACCAATAAATGGATTCATTCATCACAGATCATCTGCAAGTTTGGTTCAAGAGAAATAAAAAATTATGGGTCAATTAGTTTAAACTCTAGGTCAGAAGAAAAGATTCCAGAACCCTCCACCAAGCCTTCCCATTAAACCTTAAGTCATACACTAGGTAAAATGACTTTCTTGCTACACGTTTTAACAATTATGGTTTGGATAACATGTAAGAAAAATGTACAATTTATAGAGCACATCACATAGCATAGATTTAAGAACTATTTCAGTAGTATTATTTCACTAATTATTTTTAAAAGTGAAATTCGAATTGAATATTCATCTTAATAGAACATAAGAGATTACCTTATCATTGATTCAATTATTGAAGGACAAGTTTACCTCATTTGATTAATGAATCATAATGAAATATGGTTACAATAGCCCTCTTAATAAAATCGTAAAAAAAATCATGCATATATACAAAAATATCTGGTTTGAACCCATATATTTCTAGTTCTATATCATAGCCTTGAGGAATATCCTACCTTGATCCAAGCAGTTGAGCTCACCAACAAATGTGCATCCTTCTCTTCAAAATATAAGTTATCCATCATCACCTCTCCAAGAACATGCTCTTAATTCTTTTCCCTACATCTTCAAGGCTTTGCTTTTATAACACCCAAGGAAACAACGAATAATTCCTTATATAGTTGGCTCACTAAATATATCCTAAACATATTGTGCCTAAAGGTGATCTTAGTTAAGGATGTGGCCTACTTCATTCACTTCACGATGCCTTGGAACTTATGGGAAGATTGACATTTTGACCTCTTCTTTAGGTCTTTTATCTTGCTTATTTTTATGCATCTAAGTGAATTCACACCTAAATGAAAAATCCAAGTGTGGCATTTGTTCTTCAAAAGAGATTTCTCTCAAGAGCATTTAAGGGTTTTCAAACAATATTATCACTCAAAACCTTTTCGGATGAGACATAGCATTCTCTATAGGGCTTTTTAGCTCAAATCTATGGATAACAAGAATCTAGTCATCATTTACTCCAAAAATGATAAGTGAATTGATGCCAAATGAGTGCTAAAAATTGTGATGCGCACCTAGAGATTAATTTTCATAAAATAATAATATAAAAAATGAGATGATAAACACTAGAAACAAAAATATGTAACACACATGAGGCACCAATCCAAGGCAATTTTAGCTAACAGGAGAGCAGGACCAAGGCAAGGGTCACATTGTATGCAAGCTAGTTACCTTACTAATAACATAGAGATGGTGTAATAGGAAAGGGGTTTGATAAACTGCCTTACCAAAAACTTTACTTAGTCTTACAAAAACTCTTGAGTAACAACAACGTGCAAAGTTCATTGAAACACTTATGAAAACAAAATTAAGAACACAATAATGTGCAGTAAGACTAGAAATTTGAGAAAAACATTTAGAAATCAAGTGAAAAGGAATGCAAAATGAACAAAAACGACGAAGTAAATGGAAAAAATAAAGTGAAAAAACATTATATTGAAAGAAAGCTATATGTAGCTACAATTGGAAAGTGATGTCATATAATCATAGGAAAATTAGCATGGTGCCCCATTATTCGAACCTTCCTCCTCTACTCACAAATTTAGTTTTCTAACAAGTCATCACGTTAGACTTTTGTTATAATCAAGATTAGAACTCAAAAGACACAAAGAAATAATTGAAATTTTGCTCTTATAAAGATTATCCATTTTAAAGGATTGGCTTCTCAATGTTTAAAAAATGTAGGACAATTGAAGAAAAAAAGAAATTCAAAATTTAAAATTGATGGTCAAAATCTATTTCTGCATACATTTTTAAGAAATAATCATTTCATTTTAGAAAAATGATTTTCTAATAACCTATTTGCCAAAGTTGTGGTTAAAAAAATTTCAAAACAACTTTTTAAGTAGCTATTATTTTGATTCAAAAGTTATGTAGTCAAAGCTATTGCTAAATAATTTTATAAATAGCTACATGTTTGGTTTCAAGGTGACCAGGTTAGCTATGCTCCTTGTGGTTTTGACCAAGGTTGACCTGTCATGGATTTTGTCATTATGTTCTCGATCAATGTGTTGTACATTAGATTAGATATCAGTAATGACCAAAAACATATCAAGATAGTCATGTCACAAATTAATTTGGTGGGGCTAGTGTGATGTTGATGGTGTCACATGATTGCTTTGGGTCAATGTATCACAAAGTGGGTTGTTGGGTAGGATCGATGTTAATTGTCTAGGCTTGTTTACAAGGTAGATGCCTTTATTATAGGTGGGTCAATCTAATAGGTTGCTACAACATAATGGATCTAGGTGCAATAGAGGGTTATTGAAACTCATGCATGGGATTAAGCCTAAATGACCCATTTAGTAATCTATTTTGATGGAGTATGGTCCAAGTTAGCATCGAGTATAATCAGGCAAAGTCAATGATGAGCAATACAGGCAACAAAGAATGACGGCATCAATAGAAATGGGCTCAATGGGCCTTCTGTTTGTTCTTTTATTTGTTCATGCTATGAATTGTGAGCATAGAATGCAATTTTAGGCTCTACTTCAACTTAGCACATGAGAAAATGATAACAAGATTGTTTGAAATTGTTGACACATGTCTAACTGGTCCTTGAGTAACAAAAATGTTATTTGGGGTCCTCTCTAATTCCCTTGAAGTAGAAGAGTTTCATTTTAATGGGTTACTTACTCTAGACTAGTCTCCACAAATGTCTAATGAGTCAAGGTTTGGTCTTTATGACTCTTCCATTATGATCAAAGTATCCTAATTTCCTTGTTAACCTTTCCATTGAAGAACATATGTTTGATAACTCTAACATTTGGTTTCTTTAGCATTCACATCCATTATTGCTTCAATCATCCTATTCTTCGTACCATGATAATTAAGTAAGTACTTAGCTCCAAGATGTATGCATTTGGTTTAACCTTTTAGATTTGGAATGCACATACTACTCTTGAATGAAACTTATACAAAGTTCATAGAGGAAACCATTCAGACATGATTCTGATCATCATGAATTGTCTTAAGAATTATTTAAGCTTATGGTGTGCATTAGCCAATCAATTGTACTATTCATTATTTAGATTTATTATTTCCTTAATATGCTCATGAATTTACCTCATATGCAAACATTTATGTTTTGCTTTAATGGATGATAGGATTAGGTCGAATAGGTTAAAAGGTTCATATTCATTATTGGACTCAAAGGGGCTTATTCATGCAGACATATTCATGGAACTACTATAAGCTTTCTTGGCTTGTGGTAAAAGATGGTAAAATTTATTTATGCTTGCCCTTACCAAAGACCATAATTGACTTCCTAGGATATGATTTATGAACTCAATTTGTCCAAAAGTTAAGGGTAAAGGAAAATATGAACTTTAACCTTATTCACAAAACATGCCAAATGGTTTTCTAAAAACACCAGATAAAACAAACATCCTTATCAGTGTTTGTGGTCTTGAGCAACTAATTAAACATAGACACTTTGTCAAGTATAGTGTGGATGTTGGAGCATAAATTCTTGGGTCATAGCTTCATTGAGTTTTCACAAATTTTTTTCCTAGTTGTAAGGATGCACTTAAAATTTCTCTTCTTAAAATGACTAGTTATTAGGGTATTATTGACAATAAAACTATTAATGAATTTACTATGCAAGGTAGGCCATGAAAACTCTTAATATTATGGATTTCCTAATTTTTTGGTTAATCATTTATAGCCTTAATTTTGTCATACTAAGATGATACATCATATATTAATGTTTGAAGCCCAAAAGGGTAAGATGATGAGAAACAAATGTGCATTTTTTATGTTAGGTAGGGATGTTCTCCCTAAGAATGGAACAAATCTTTCTAAGGTGTTCTAACTTATGTATAATGGTATAAGTAATGTTCAAGTGTCACTAAAATAAACTATCTCAAACTTTCTTAATTAGGGGTATTTGAAACATTATTCTATAAATGTACTTGGTGTGTTAAATATGATGAAGGAGTGACTAACCACATGTATAATCTATCCCATATTTTAAAATTCATTTTTCACTCATGCCTTAACTTGACTCTATCTTGGTTCTTTTTACTTTTTAAGTTGATTTTGGATAAAAATGTGGCTCCCTTAGTTTCGTTCAAAAGTTCATTCAAGCAAGGGATAAGGAATAGTTTTCACCTCAGTTGGCTAATTTCCATATTATTGAAACAAATTCTCCATAAAACATTCTTTTTAAAGGACTGAGCAGTATGTTCACATGGATTTTGACTTTCTCAAATGAATCTGTTGTCTAATTAGTCTTGCACTTGTCAGGTGAGCTCTTGTAGTTTAGAAGGATTCATCGAATAATTTGACAAATTCTGTAAACTAGTTGCTAGTATAAGGTCTACAGCATATTGGATGTCTTGAAGAGGTGGTGAACGTTGGGGTTCATTTGTAAAACTTTTAGGAAACAAAAATAAAATGGATTCTACAATGAGAGGTATTACTATAAAAGGTACTGTTATGGCATAAATGAAAATTTTGTAAATAAATTCCTTATCTACAATAGCATTGGACATAAATAGGATTCTCTTATCTAGGATGTCTTGTGGTTTTTGATAGGTTTGACAATGTCTTTAGGTTTTGATGGGTGTATGTTAAATTATTAGTCATTATATGTAAATGTGTAGGTGTTGGTTTTGCTAGCAATAATGGCATTAGGGCCATATAACAGGGGTCATAATAGGATTATACTTCATATTAACATAGGAACAATGTTACATAAAATATATAAAAAATTATTGCCCAAAATTAACTGGCATAATTCATTTTTGCTTGACAGACATGCATTGTTAATAAAATAGTAATGTATGGGTTTAGGTGATGAATGATCCGCAGTTTGGGGTTTGCTATATCATTTGTAGAAATGGCATTGACGTTACTACCATTTTCTATGATATATTTATAAACCTTTCTCTATGCTTGGCAAAGATTTGACAAATGATGGTATGTCTTCAATCTTTACTTCTCTTTGGTTAAGTGAAGGTGCTTCTTATGACTATAATGGTCTTGTGACATCAATGTTGTTCTCTTAATCATAATTGGTGAATACATTGGCTAAGTAGGATTAGGAGGCATATTCTTTGATCTCTTATTTTTTTTATTGAGATTCAAATGCCCGTAAATGTCCTCCCCAAGAACAAGTTACTTGGGTGATAGTTTAATAGGTTGGTTGGGTTTCATTGAAAGTTTAAGGATAGGGAGGGCTTGGAGTGGTATATTTTGGCACACTACCTTTGGAGCATTTAGTGTTGGAATGCTTGAAGTTTAACATGGTTGACACCTCAACATGTTTGACTTGATAAATGTTTCTAGGTTTCATAGTTAGTGGAATTCCCATAGGCCTCTTCCATGGTGTTAATGTTTTGCATGAAAAGCTCCCTCAAAAAATATCTCTAAGCCCAACTCAGAAACTACAAGGAGTGACCAAAGGGTCTACATTAATGCCACATACAAATGTACTCATCAAAATGGGTAATGCACTTATTAACCTACTTTCCTCATTTTGTTAGGCATTTCATTGATTAAGTGATTCTTTTAAGAGAGGAATATACATTTAATGAGTAGTGATCCCCTTTGTTAATAGTATGTTTTTATGATTTTTATAGATAGTCGACTTTGTCTTCCTAGTTTCATTTATGAAAATAATACCTTGGATTTTCATTAAGTTTAAACCATAAGAAGCAATTGTTCTAATCACATTTTATAGACCTCATGTAATTGTTACCATCATTATCTTAGTATTAACTCAAGTTGACTATAAGATTTTATTTTATTAGGGTGGATGATAGTGTTTGGTTTGAAAAGGGGGTTCATTTTGAGCTAGTTCTAGTTCGATTATAAAAAAAATCATATTTCTCTAGCTTGTCCTCCAAAGATTGTAGCCTGGTGAATCTATCTTAGAGGGTCTCTTGTGCTTTGTTGTTGTGTGGATGCTCTATGTGACAAGTTCTACAAGATATCATGTGTATAAATCGTGTGAGAAAAAGAAAAGAAAACACGCTCGTTTGAGCTTTGTCACTTTCTTTTTAAGATTACATGATAATAAAGGAAAATTAAAAAGAATTTTTAGTTTAGCATTGCTTTGCTATTTGCATTGCAAACATTGGTATAAGTGAGGTTTAGAGCAAGATTTTATGCTTAACTAGTGGTACAAACTATAATAAGCATTTAAAGATTAGCCTACACCGATAAAGAAAAAAGAAAATGAGTTGATAAGAATGAGAAACCTAGAAAGAAACACACAGAGAAAGCTATCCAAGGAAAGGGTATTTGAAAAGCCTATTACCAATTCAATAACACAAAGAATGGATATTTGGAAAGCAGTTTGTCAAAACTAATTTTGCTATATGGAAAAAAACAATAAAAATGTCACATGGGTGCAGATTAAAAGCCTTAGGAAACATTAGTAAGCAATATAGAAAAGATGGAATATTGATGTAACTTGCACATAAAGACAGTTCAAACAATACAAAAAGTTGAATTGAGAATAACAAACATGGTGACAATAAGTAGTTGTAGAAAACTAAGTAAACATTAAGCATCAAAGTTAAAAGGAACAATGAAGTGCGACTAAATGACATAATACAAGTTGGTAAATGATGTAAAAGATACATCAAAGTGAAAGGAACCATTATGCAACATCCACAAGAAGGCAAAATAGTACTGTGATAGGTGAACTTGTACATTGTCCCATTGCTTATGCATTTCATGCTTCCACTTAATATTGAAGCCTAGATGATACAACACATTGGAGTTTGCATTGTAATTAACCCTAGAACTCCATAAGGCATAACAAAAAATGTGGAATTTTGCCCATGTAAATACTCTCATTTGAAAGGGTATGCCTCCCATTTTATAAAGAGCCTATATAGAGGAAAAAGAAATTACAAATGCAAATTTCATGTAATTAGCTCTTACTAAAAATCAATTTGAAAATCTACCCTTTTAGTTTCAAAAATTTTATTTTTTAAAAGTTAGTTACCAAATCTTTGGTCAAAAGTTATTGGAAAATAGCTTTCTAAAAAGTTATTGTTTTGGCCTAAAGTTTCCAAGGTCCAGACTATTGTGAAACTATCTTAGTAAAATGTTGCATTTTTCATTTTTTATCAGCCATGTTCACATGGGTCATTAAAATGAATTCGTGTTGGCATTTTTTTGATTAAATTAGTGAATTGGCACACCATCGAATGTGTTGCAGATAAAATTCAAGTACATGTGTTGTTGAACTAGTCATTGGATCCTTTTAGTGTTGATGATGTCTTGGTCAAATTTGAGTTGATGTGTCATGGATGAAGTAAGCGGGTAAATGTGACATCGATGTTGTCATGGATCTGATCTAGTTCAGGGCATATCAAAGATTGATGGTAAGTAAGCATACAATTTGTAGATCTACTTTCTTTTTGGGGTTTTACAAATTTTGCTACTTTTTAAGTTTATGCTCATGGGTAAGGACAAAGTTGTAGATCCTAGTGTGTTTGTAGGTCATATAAGCTTGTGATCTAGATTAGACTTTAAAGACTTGTTCATTGATATATTAGTCAAATGTATCATTTGAAAATTAAAATATTATAATTTTTGGATTAAAATGTGTATCAAATTCTATTATAAGGAGGTAGGAAAGTTGAACAAAAGAGGGAGAAGTTCTTGGAGGGATCACAAGTACATGTTACTTCATTAACATAATAAATAGAAGTGTTAATAGAGATGGTGTTAAAAAATGATATACTCAAGAATAAATTTGAAAGAAAAATAACCATGCAAAAAAAATATTTCTAAATGAGGGACACTTGAAGATACATTTGAGATTCCATCATTAGTATTCCAATTCAATTCCTTAAAACGATAAGGTCTGTTCAAGTTAGATATTTGCTATTAATGATGGTACTGTAGATGCAAAAATGTTATTTTCCTAATTAAATAAACTTGAGACCAATTTCTCCATATACAACTACTCTTCATTTAACAAAGTAATATATGCTTCATTGAAAATGTTGAGCCATGCATTAGCCTGATTGAATGTAAATTTAAGAACTCGTACAAATATAAAGTTAATATGGACTCTGTTTAAGAAATTAATTTGAGAAAAGTCTTATCCCATAGTTTGTGTATGGAAGGTAGAGTAAGTGGCATTGTCCTTAGTATTGGCAAGTGTAAACAATCTAGGATTACATCATTAAATTTGAAAAACAAGCTACCATATTAAGAATATCTATTTCAAAAATGTAGACTTTATCTATGCACTTCTAAGGTTTTTATTATCCTATTGCTACATAACTAACCTTCTCCCCATACAATCTTTGGTATAAGCAAGAAGATTTTCAATGGTCATTGAAAAGAAGAATCAAAATATGGAGCGAAAGACATAGGATTTAACACTTCGTGAGGATTAGCACTAATATATAGAACTAACGAAATTCGAGAGATTAATATCTAATTATGTGAACGATAGCCACAAAAAAAACAACACCATTTACCAATGGGAGTTACAACAATTGTACCATCTAAAAAATGTAAAGCCACAAATGATAGAAATGTTGGATATTTTACAAAAATATTTTCTTAGAATTGTTTTAGAAAAATAAGAAAAAAAGATCTTTGTTTCAACAAAAGTTGAGACTAGTCTTGAGACTTGAAAATAAAAAGATAAGACTCTATTATTTTGGTAGGGCCAATAGAGTTTATAACTAATGAAATCATACTAGGATGAGTGGAACTCTTTTCAACCTATATTCATTTAGGCGAGTTGGTCAATGCTATCATTGACATTAGGAATTAGAAAATTTGGACGTTTAAAAGCATTGTGGAGAAGCTCTGCCTAGAAAGTGATACTTATCGAAGCATTATTCTTCTAGGTTGAGTCAAAAAGCCTCTAAATCAAGAGTTTATAGATAATATAAGATAAAATTTGAATTACTTAAGGATATATTGGTGAAGTTGTTTATGAAGCAATTCCATTAGATATTTTCCATATCATATTTGGATACTGATACTTCTGGAATCAAGATGATTTATACTTTTATTAAGCCCAATAGTATTGATTCACAAAGGATGGATAGACTTTTAATATAATATGGAACAAAGGAAAGTTAATAATCGATATTATTACTACTAGCCAAGCAAAGAGACTACGAAATAAAAGTCTAAATTATCTTTTATTATTAATTAGACCCAAGAAGCTGAATATTACTTCAAAAAATATAGTAATCTTCCTAAACAACTTGAGAAGATACTAAGAGAATATTCTACACTATTTCTTAAACTAAACGTGAAACTACCAATTTGTGTTTTGAAGCATCAGATTAATTTTTATCAAATCAACACTTTTAAACATTGATATGTATGATAACTTAGTAGTAAAAAATGAAGTGACTAATAACCAAGTCATTGAGTTATTAAAGAATGGAGTACTCAAGCTTACTAATTCACCATTTGGCTCTCTAATTGAATTCATGCAAAAATGGATGGAAGTTGGCACATGTGTATGCATTGTCAAGCTCTTAAGAAAATAAGTTGTATGTGTAAGTTCCACTATGAAAAGTTAATGATCTATTAAATGAACTAAAGCATGCATGAGCATTCGCAAAATTCAATGTCTAAGCAAGGTATCGTAAAGTACATATTACAGAAGGAGAAACTTCAAAGAACACTTTTGAAACTCTACAAAGATTGTATGAGTAGCTAGTAATGGTGTTTGGCTTATGCAATGCTCAAACAATGATCATGTGACTAATGAATGGCCTTCTTTTCCCTTTCTTAAATTTTGTCATGCTAGTCCTCCTTAATGAAATTCTCATTTAGAATAATGCACATGAAAAACCTATAAATAATTTATGGAAGGTGTTCGATATATTACAATCTCATCATTTATAGTCGAATGAGAAGAAGTGTCATTATGAAAGAGAAACCATTTTATATTTGGGATATTAAGTTGTAAAAGGTGAGATAAACATTGGTAAGGAGAAGATTAATGCAATTAAGAAATTGTCTAAACCTCATGATGTTACCAATGTCATGGGTTTTCAAAGAGCTTGTCAATACCTAACAAAATTCATCAAAGGATTCTTTGAAAGAATAGCACCGCTTCATGCACTGACTTGTCAACATCCAAAATTTGAGTAAAAAGAACTACAATAATAGACATTTTGATAATTAAAAGAGAAAACTTGTGAAGGACCAATTCCAGCTATATAAATCTGCATCATCCATTTTAGATTCAAGTAGATGCGTTAAGGTAATTTATCGATGTAGTTTTAATGGAATAAGGCAAGCCATTAACATACTATTCTCAATAACTACTAGGAGAATAAGAAAATCTAATCAATGATAAATAGTTGATTTGTTTGCATCAATCTATAAAATATTAGAGGCCACATACCCTTAGAAAGTAATTCATAGAACATTCTGATCCTTACCCACTCCAATATTTGTAGAATAAATAGAAGCTACAACATGCATGACACTTCAAGTGGTCATCATACCAACAATAATTTAGTCCAATTATTAAATATAAGAAAGTAACTTTGAAGAAACTTATAAAAATGCTTTGTTATGATTGTAGAATGAGTACAGAATTTTTAGTGATGAAAAATAAATGTGTAAATTTAATTAAAAAATAAAAAATGATAAGAATAAGTCAATGAAAAAATAAATAGTAAAGGTAAATTAGAGATAATCCTGGTATGTGAATTATCTACGTTATATGTGATGGTAGTGGCTCATGCTTATATTAGTGGACACTTTGTTTTGATTTTTAGTCCATTTTTTACGTCTACAAAATTATGTTAACAACTTAAATAAGATTCTATAAATATGATTTACGATTGTAGTAATTTTTTTGTTATATCATTTCATCATTAAACATAGACATATTGATCTCATTTATATTTGAAATATTTTATTAATCAAATATTGTTAGTTATTTATATTTTTATTAGTATAACAAAAACTTATTCATTATATTTTAAATATTTAGGGTTATTTGTTGATGTAAGTTTTAAATTATCTAATGAAATTTTATATTTTATGCATTTAAGTGTTTATTTATGATAATTACCATTCTTTTGAATAGTTTAAATTTCTTATGTTAATCATTTTCTCTCTTTTTAATCCAAAAAAATATTTTACAATATTAGCAAGAACATTATACAAATAAAACATGCTTGTTTATTGATGAAATGTAAAATGTAATTTTTAAATTTTTTTGTTATTTGTTATTACAATTATGTTGCATTTGTTTTAAAAGTTTTATATTTATTGTGATATTTTCAATTTTTAGAATGATACATCAATTTTTCTTTAAAATTTTATATGCATAATTTAATCATTTAAAATATTTAATATTAATGAATTTCAATTTTTATTTATTTGTTTTAAATATTATATACAATTGATTATTATTTAAAGAATGTACTCTAGATTTTTTCGTAATTAAGTTACCAAAATTTCATGTCAAAAATTTTAAATTAAATTTTTTTACTTTTATCGTATTAGTTTTGTAATTATCAAATAAAAATTATATTAGTTTTTAAAAAATGGAAAAGTTATATCTTTTGGGCAACAAATTATAATTATTTTTGCTAATTAAAATTATTGAAATAAGAAAAAAATAATTGAATAGAAATTTTCAAATTTTCAAATATTTGACATATTATGTAAAAAAGAGTTTCTTTATAATTCAATGATTCACAATATATTGTTATAAGGTAAAAATATTTAACTTGAAATAGTAAAACAATACACTACACTTTACAATGTTAAGTGTATTTATACAATTATTACATATTTTGGAATAGTTTCAACAAAATATATTTTTCAATTGTGGCATCCTATTTCTCATATCTTTAATCATTTAAAAAATCCATTAATCCCATTTTTATTTAAAATATCATATTAATCATTTTTATTGGTTATTTATGTTCTTACAAATATAACAAAATCTTTTTTTATTATATTTTAAACATTAAGACATATTTCCCATAATAAATCTCTTTGTAAATAGCTTTAATATTTTGTGCTCATAATTCTTTTTTTATTCAATCCAAAAAATGTTTTGATCAATATTTGCTAGGACATAAAAATGTATCACTCTGACAGTTTATCAATGCAATGTGTTAAAAAAATTTTCAATTTTTTATGTGAATTGTCATTACAATTATTTGATATTTTCTTTAAAGTTTTTATAATATATTACAACTTTTTTCAATGTTTGGAATAATACATCAATTCTTTCTTTAATTTTATATTTGTAAAATAAAATGTTTAATACTTTGTTTCTTAATACCCTATGTACTGGAACGTACTGTAGCGCTTATGCTCATGATTTTAGAAGTATTTTTGCTGTGTTAAATGTTAGGAATGTTATGTTAAGAATTTTATTTATTTGTGAGCTTAAATTTTTTAAATTATTGAATAAAATTTTTAAAAATGTATATAAAAACAAGAAAAAATTTGAAACTTATATTTTTTATTAAAGAAATTTGAAATTACTTTAGCTTAAATAAATTCACATGATTATGAAATACATTAATGTAAGAGATTATTTAGAATTTTCTAAATTATGTGACGCCTTGCAAAAGTTGGTTATTATAATGATACAATGATTGAAAATATATTATTACATGATGATAAAATAAAAAAATATAACACAAAAATGTAGATCAATACACGATAATTTTTATATTCAAAATTGTCGTTATTATTATAATCTCAAGAAATATGTTAGTGTATCAAACTTTTCAAATAATTGATAGAATAATAATTATTATAGAAATTAAGTATTTAATATTTTAATTAATATGTTAACATTTTAAAGAATTAACATAGTGATATATTAAATATCATAAACAAGCCAACAAATACAAATAATATACAAATATAAAGTTCATAGAAAATACAATGATAACAAAAAACTAAATTTTAAACACTCCAATGCATTAAGCAACTACAAAAAATGGATTTAAAGATAGGCATTTAATGTTGCAGAACTAAATTCTTTTAAACTATTTCAAATCAAACTAAAAAATATTTTTATAAAATATTTTTCATAAAGTGAAATTTATATAATTTAAATATTTTTGCAATAAATAAATTTTAAAAATGCAAAAGAATACTACAATCTTTTTATTTAAAAAAGACTAAATTTAATCAAAGTAATGCCCATATAACTATTATAGAATGATGATAATATTTTAAATTTGATTAAAAATTATATACATAAAACTTTATATTTACAGCAAAATTTTTCATATCAAATATATTAACAACAAAGATAGTCGTACTTTTTTTACATTGATGTAATGTTATAAGAATAGAAATTATAATTTTTAAAAATTTAAAAATAATTATTTGAACGAGATTTTAAAAAGTAATATCTTAAATAGAAAACTTAGCAAATAGAAAAATTGACATAAAAGATAAAAAATACAAAACATAAATAGAAAATAAATTAAAATAAAATTAAGCATTTTGAACATTAATATATACAATTCAGCATAAAAAAATCACTAATATTTTATGAAAATAATTATGATGTCATTAACAAAACTTTTTTATAATTCAAAACATATAAAAAACTTTAAGATTGTAAAATATACGATATGGTATAAACTATATGATCTAAAAATTTATAAAACAAACATTTTAGCTGTTAATGAGTAACAAATTTATTAAGAAAAAAATTAACTTGATAAAACAGAATAATTAAGAAAACTTTTCAAATAATATCAAATAAGAAGAATGGACAAATAATAATTAAAAAATCATTGCCTTATCATAAAAGTAATTGTCTTATATCAATTATCATAGCTTGGATAGTATAATATAATCAAAATATAGTTTATAAATTTAACTTATAAATAAATAAAAAATGAGTGGGATAAGTATAAAACAAAGTAGAAATTGCAATAGAAAAGCTATAAAGTTAAACTATAAAAATATTTATAATATTTTAAATTTTACATGTCCTAAAAGATTGTCCATAATAGTTTACTTATGCAGATCTTTTGTTAATAAATTATTTTTTTAAATTTAAAACAAAAAGGTATTGAAAATCATAATAAGATTTTTATGTGTTAAAAAGTATAATTTGATTGCAAAATAATTGTCATATTAAGTACAAAAAAAATTACTTAGAAATAAACCATATAAGTAATTTATTTTAAATAAAAATGTTAAAATTTTATGTCATGATATGTAAATAAGTTGTCTAAGCATCTTGCAACAAGAGGATGCTAAGCTCGTCCATAATAAAACTTATAATACATTTGAAAAATGATTATGACAAAACCTATTATATTTTTGGGTTTTAAGATAGCTAACGTGACTAAATTATCTCATATAATTTTTTAATTATAATATTCAATAATGATTTGTGGTAAAAAATTTAAATTTAATCTTTAGTTTTCATGGCCATGTATAATGAACTACATTTGCATACCATTTTAAGTTCCTCTAAGTTTATTTCTTCTTTTATTTATGATGATACACATTAGTTATAAACTATTGTTTGTTAACATAACCTCAAACTATTTATATATTTTAAATATTTTATATAATTCAATGTTTATTGTGACTATAAAGTTTTATTTTTTATAGCTAATGCATCTATTTTGTTTTGTAATATTTTTTAGTTTCCTTTTTCATTCATAAAAATTTTTATTTGAATTATTGTATAAAATAAACCATTTGGCAAAATTTAATGTATCAATATTTTGTTCATTTTTCAAATATTTATTTTTTTTATATTTATTTTTTTTATTTTTTTTATTTTTTATATTTCGTATTTCTTTAATTTTGAAGGTTATGTCAACTTATTTTTAATATATGATACATATATTGTAAACATTTTTAATAAATAATAATCTTTATTTCTTATTCATGCACAATGAAACTATTTTTTCTTAAAGTACTTTTAATTTTCTTGATTGCATTTTCCAATACCAGAATACTTACGAGGCTCACATTGTTATGGAAGGACTTTTTGAAATTACTGTTGTTTGTTAGAAATTAGGAAATATTTTAATTATCTTAAATATTTTTGGTATTTACTTTTTATATTTATTATATTTTAACTATGAAAATAATTTTTTTAAAAATTTTAAATTAAACTTTAAATATGTAAATGTTAAACATTTTTAATATAAACAAATAATGCAAACAATGTGTGAGATATAAATGACAAATCTATAGCATAAACAAAAAAAAGAAAAGTGCCAAAAAAAAGAAAAACGTAAACATAAATTCTCATTTGAGATATTTAACATTATTTATGTACCAAGTGATTAAAAGTTTCTTTTTGCAAAATCAAAATGAAAAATTGGTAAACATAACCCACAATAAATTTATAGTATAAAAACAATGTATGCCACTTAAGAAAATTGATCCTAGAAGTATAACAATAACAAGTATCATATTTTGGAAAAGGAACATTCAAATGGGCAAACATATAAACTCATATTTAATTCTTAAATTATTTGTACATTAAAATATATTTTAAAACATAATCAATCATAAACTTATTTTTTTAATTCTAAATATTTAAAATATTTAAATCAAACTTTGAGAAACTTTTAAAAGCAATATGACAACACATAATTATGGGTTCTTTAGAATTTTTTCAACGAATTTTTTAAAAGAATATGAGAAAAGTTACTCTAACGAAGGATTATCTTAACAATTAACTTAGATCAATAGTACTAAATATAACTTTGAAACAACTTTTTAAAAAATAAAAAAATATAACATCATAGAATTTTGTAAAAACTATAGTGCAAGTATAAATATTTAAAAAAATTAAACTTTTAAAATTTGAAAAATATTATAAATAATACATATAACATATCAATAATTTACGATTCAAAAAATATATTCATTAAAAATATTCATGTGAAATTAAAGCGCTATAACTAAGACAAAAGTACATAAATAATGAAAAAATAATACTCAAATTATGTGAATTCATTGACAAAAACTTGAATTTAAAATAAAAGATTGCATATCTCCTATTTTACAAAACTATTATAATAAAAGTATTAAAAAACTAAATTTTTTATATCAAAATAATTTTAAAGGATTTAGCCATTGTAAATTATAAAATATATACAAAATAAAAAATAAATATTTTCTATATAAAAAAAACTAAAATATTCATAATGATTTATATAATATATAAATAAAGTAATTCATTAAATACTCATACAAATGTATTTTATATTAACAAAAAGTTTCTAGTAATAGAAAAGAATGGTATTATGGAAGGGAAATAAGGAAGCACAAAATACTAAAATGATTAAAGCACTCATAATTAATTATTGTAAACTTTTTCTATAACATTCATAGTTTATGTGAAAGAATTTCAATAAAAATTAGAGCATCATAAAAGATGAAAAGTATAAAACGATTAACAACAGAAATGACAAATATTTATAACAGTTGTAACAACTTGTAAACTTTTTTATCCAAAACATGAAATTCACAAAAAGCTTATTATAAATGAAGACATCTTATTAATGAAAATATCACCAAGGAGTAATGCTGATATAAGAAACTACAATATTTAAAAAAGTTATGTTAGTCTAACAAATTGAAAAAATTCAAGGTAAGCACAATAACAAAATGAAAAAGGAGAGAATATATATTTAATTATGCAATGCATTTTATTTATTTGAAAGAATCTTAAGGAATTAAAAATATACAAAAAATTGTTACGATAAAAGAATAATTAAAATTTAAAAATAATGTGCATAACTCACATACATCTATGTTAGAAAAAACTTAAAAATAAAACTAATAGAAAATTTAAACCATTCTCCAAAATGTGCATAATTAGTAGTTAAATAAGATTGATATGTTCACCAAAGCTAAAATTTAAATGATGCTTAGGATGGATGTGGAGAAGGCTATGGACATGTGAGATCGCATTCATGTTATTGTATTACCTAACTATGGGTTTCACTACTAACAAACTAGAATTTTTATTTTTATTTTTTTATTTTATTTTGTGTTAATATTTTTAGTTTAATTGAATAGAATGGTATGTTTCATTATTGCTATTTACCCTTAATATGTTATTTCCATGGCAGTCTTATAATTTTTGAAATGGTAAGACAATTTACAATTTATATAATTTATCTTTAATAATTTTAATATACAAATAGTCTTTGTGATTTTTTAATTTTTTAATTTTTGTGTTATCTTATTTCATTTTTATATGCCTCTTTCTTTGAAAGTAAATTATCTTTTTTCATAATTTAAACATAGTTCTACTTAATTTAAAACTTTATTTATAACTTTCATTTTTTATTTCTTCTATAATGGATTGTTCATCTATAATAACATGTTGTAGCATTACATAGAAAGTAACTTTGACATTTTTTTATACATTGATTAAATAAAATTTTAATCACTCAAAGTGTTTCTTATATTTATACTTTTGTAAAATGTTTATTCAAATTTTAAATTTTTTATTTTACAACAAAAATTTAATAAAACATTCAAATTTTATTATTAAGATATGAAAGAAGATAAATTAAATTTAAAAAGAATATGATTATGAATTTTTTATATTACATAAAAAGCTTTTTATATATTAGAATAAAGTCAAACAAGGTAAGTTATTCATTAGAAAAATTTTAAAATTGCATTGCACTAATTTATCTTATTTATAATTTTAAATGATTGGTTTAAACATTATCCAAAAAAGTATTTAGGCAATATAAGTTATTGATGAACAAAACAAAAAGTTGTAATTACATACCAAATATTTTAAAAATAGTTATTTAAGATTTAATATTATCATTATAAAAATAAGAAAAATATTAATAAAAGTAAACAAAAAGTATTAATGAATTATAGTTTTTCAAAGAAATTTTCACCAAAATTTTCTAAATACAATCATGTATAAAGCTGTAATGAAAATAAAATTAAAAATATTATATGTTAGTAGCATGTTTAAAAATTAATGTTATAATAAGGTAATAAAGAATATTCCTTTGCCAAAATGACGTGAATAAGAAAAAGTAACTAAGATACTTTTAAATAATCAGGATACATTAGTTCGGAATTGTCACTAAAAATTTTAGTGCTTAAAAATAGTAACAAATTTATATGTTCATAACTTTGTGCATAGTTATCAAAAGTGTGTTCTTTCATTAAAGAATATGAAACTTGATTCTTAATGAATATAAAAACATTTAACAAATAAAAAAGATAATTTCATAACAAAATATTTTAATTATTTAAGAGAATGAGTGATACAAATCAACAATAAGTGTCTATACAAAGAAATAAATTACGAAAGAGTATAATGAATACAAAACTATGAAAGTAACTAATTATTTGAAAACTAGATCCATAAATAAAACAAGTTAAAATTTTTTTAATACAAATTGTAATTGAATAAAATAATATAAAAAATCATTTACATAAAATAATTTTTATGATATGAAAAAAAACTTGCATGATAAAAAAGGTTCTTTTTGCAGTGCAACATTGCTAAATATCGCTTTTGTGAGAAACAATTGAAAAAATGTAAAACATAAAATCATAAGTAATAAAAAAATATTAATGCACCTTGAAATAGTTAAAAGAATGACCATTAACAAATTCAATAAATAGCCTAACACTAAAATATGAATAATATTTGTTTGATAAAGTACAAGAATAAAAATATTTTTTTAAAAATAAAATGGGTAAAATAATTATAATTAAAAAGATAATAAAAATGTAATGCATTGATCAAAACCTTTGTAATGCTAATTTAATCAATAATTTTGAAAATTACAATAATTACATAAAAACAATTGAAAATAATTTTTTACCTTATAGAAATTTAAAATCCTTAATACTGCATAATATTTTCTAATCTTTTAAAGAATTTATAATCTTTAGAAAAGAATGGAAATTGCCAAAAAGTAGTCAAATTTTAATAATAATATTGTCAAAATGGCAAAAATATTTAAAAAATATTCAATTTTAAAAAAATTATTATAATAGATAAAATATTTTAATATATTGATAATAATGAGATTCACAATTTATGAGATAAAAATTGAATGATTCAAATTTAAAACATCAAAAATTAAAATGAGAGAAACTAAAATGTTAATTACAAAAATATAAATGTTTAACATAAATAATAATAGTATGAATAGAAAAAAATACATAGTGTTGTTAATATAATAGAATTGAAAGTTTTAATACAATATCAGAACCAAGCCAAAAATAATTTTATGCATAAATGTGTTAAATTTTTTAGATTAAGTACCTTAAATTTGTCTTATTATTATTATAACTATGCTATATTTATATACTAGTAAGAAAATTTTTTTTTTAAAGTATGACCTTTTCTTATCTGATAAATATGGTCGAATGCTTTTGATGGAAAAATATTACAAGAATGGACATTGAAATTGCATTGTACAATTTGTTGATGTTGAAAATAAGCAATATCGAAACTGGTAACAAACTTTATGAGGTTGCAAAGTTTTAGATTTACTTATAGATTTTATCTAAATTTGTGGGATGCCTTTAATTTGTAATGATAATGGGGCTTTGAGGAAAACTCTACACCACTAGTTGCACTATCATCATTGAATATACCATCCATAAATAAGGATACTGAGTTCGATCTAGTTTGGTGAGATTTTTTTGGAATTTTGGAATTTGCTACAACTGAAAAATATTTGATGACTAATACCAACAAGTTACATCAAAATATTTTTCACTTAATTCAATTCATTGTATATGTGCTAAGCTTTAATTATTTTTAAGTTTAGCAAAAGTTAAAGGCTAAATGGCTTGAGATTTACTTATAATTTTGTTTTGAATTTCTGATATATCTTTAATACATTGGGATATGTGAGCATCTAGGAAAGATGTTGTGCCTTTAGTTAGATTGGTACCATTGCAAATACTAACTCTTAAGATAAGGATATTATGTTTTATCTATTTTGATGAAAGCTTTGTAGATTTTTGAGGTTTAAGATAATTTTAGGTTTTTAAGACTACATGCAACTTTCCAATCTTTCATGTTAAAAAAAATTGGTAAATATCTAAATAAAAATAAATAGTTCATTTTTTATACTAGATTTGTCAAAATTGCTAATTTTTTTTAAAAAATAATTTTCAAAACTTTGTTTTAATAAATAAAATATTTTAATTACAAAATGTATTGATAATAATGTTATTGACAATTTAGAGCTTAGAAATTATGTGATTTCAATGTAAACAATAAAGCAATAAAATGATAAAAATTAAAATATTGATAGCTAAATTATAACATTTTAATGTAAATGAAAAATTGGAATTCCTAATACATTAAGAAACAATGTAAAAACTGATTTTCTACATAAACATACAAATTATTCAAAGTTAAGCATTGGAGAAGTATTTTATTATTGACACAAGTATTTTATAAGCATTTTTAAAAAACTGCTTAGCTATTAAAATATGGTTTGTAATTTTAGTAATAATTAACTAAGAAGAATCAAAGTAATAAGAATAAAAGATGTAAAAGTTTGAAAATTATATTGTAAGTGTAATGCAATAATTAAAATGTTCAAACTTTTTACATAATTTGCTTAAAAAAATCATTTTTAAGAGCCATTGTAAAGAAACTTCATATTTTAAGTAAAAATTGAAGAATATTGAAATGTAAAAATTCAACAATGAAATGGAAAATTTATCAAGGTAAAAACTTTTTGCATGGATAATGTATAAACAATATTCTCACAATGAAAATATTCAAGTGTCTAGAAATATGAAATATAACATAATAAATTACTTCAACATCTAAATGGTAATATTAAGTGCATAAAAATTATATAAATTGCTTAATAATGAAAAAAAGTTTCAAATATAAGGAATCATAAGAAAAATAAAGATACTAGTCAGCCAAATATAAGCTTTATGAAAAACATAATCAATAGTTGCTAAAGATATTCAATAATTTTTTTCTTAAGCAAACTATTTAAGAGGACATGGCATTGGTACAATTAAGACTAGATCAACCATTATGTTGAATGTGGATTAAAACATACATGTTAGTCAAGTAGATATTGCCACTTGTTAGAAAAGTGGACACAATGTGCAAGAGTTGCATGAAGGAGTGGTCTTTATTTGTAGGAATTATTTGGGATTAGAAAAGTAAAATATTAAAATTTCTTGCCTAATTAGATGGATATTGCTCTAATATGGAAGCAAGTGTCTTTTCAATCACCAAGTTTTGGGAAGTGTAAATGGTAATTGGTTTACTATGCTAATGATTGAACTAGACCACATCGCATATCTTAGAATGATTCTAGGACTCCAAAAACTTCCTTTAAAGTAAAAAATACTTAGCAAATCAAGCATGTGATCAAAGCAATTAAGGTGGATTGGTTCTTCTTTTATAATTAGGTTAACCAAAGAACCAGAAAAATTACAAAAATGGTTGATCAATCCCATAACAAATAGATATGATATTGTTATAATATTCAACTATTAAGTAGGACCATATTGAACATGCATAAAACTATATTACCTTACATTCATAAATAGCAAACAGATCAAAGTTTGATTTTTTTTATGTCACAATGATAAGATGATAAATTTCAAAAGTTGTTGTGCTACTGTGAAAATATCATAGAAATCTTATAGATAACTTTTCAATTGCCCCTTTCCCATCACAAAATAGTTGAATTATTAAATACATTATCCTAATATAGCATATTATCATTTCTAGGCAAAGTTTTATAGATGATAAATAAAAAAGAATAAAAATATAATATGAAATTATTAACATACACAAAATTTACAATGTAAAAGTTTTGGCTACATAACTGAAAACATTACTCACAGTTTGCTAATGACAAATACCATCATTGTGAAAAAATGCCAAAAAATATTTAAAAATAAAAACTTTTCAAGAAATGTGCAATGAGTTTAAGAAATTGAATTTTTAAAAATGTTGCAATAGTTAAAAATTAAAATATCAAAAACAATATGTAGAATTTGTCAACACAATGTTATACAAAAATGTAATGAAAATAGTAATTTACATATAAAAATATATTCAAATTAAATTATAATCTAAAACACATTGATATTGAAATTATGATTATAAAGTTCCACTATCTAAAATCATGTATAGTAACACAAATAATATTTTATTGAAAAATAAATTGTGCCACACAATAAAAAAAATGTATAATTTAAAGGTATCATAAATCAAAAACACATAATTACAGCAAATTCCAAAACTATTGCTATAAAGAGAGCTTGAAAATGGAAGAAAGAAAATACATTTTTTTGGTAAAATGATAAATTTAAAAACATATTTAAAATTTTAAAATTCATATACAATGCCAAATAATTAAATCTACTATAGTATGAAATACTAAATATTGACCAAAAAAACTATTTGTTAAGAATTTTTCATATTATTTTAAATAAAAAGTGAATGTAGTCATTCAAATGTGATACATCTTTTTCAATTACAAAGCACAAAATTTAAAAAGAATATCATGTTCATTCAAAGAAAACTTTTATATATTGGAACAAAAACTTACAAAATATAATGAAATAACAAGTTATTATATATTTTTTGATATTTTAATAAAACTCACATTTCTATCTACATGATATCAATAAAAAACATTTTTTTCAAATATCCAAAAAATATAATTAATATAATAGAAAAAATACGTTTTAATAAAGAAATGAAAAATAAATAATTTGATAAAAGCTATGCAAAAAATCTATTTGAAAAATATTATGGAAAGTAAGGAAAAATGTTAAATTAAAATAAAAACCCCCAAAAAATAAAAAAATAATTAATCATATATAATACATAAAATCAAATAAAAAGAACAAAAAAATGATAATTAAATAAAAAGAAATTTTTAGAAAACGAAATGAGATATATGCATTACAAAGAAAAAACAATTAAGATTTGTACAAATAGGATGTTAGGAAAAAAAGATATTTAACAAATTTTCTAAATTAAATAAAAAATATGAAAACAAAGAAAATGAATAATCATCTAATTAATATATATTAAAAAGTTAAAAATCTAACAAAAGAATTTTATTAAAAGCACTCATTTGGCTATCTAATTCAATATCTAACTCATCAAAATTTATTTCTACTAACATAAGAATTATAAGTCCTTTATTTGAGACAGAAAAAAGGAAAAAAAGAAAAAAGAATTAATATAATGTAAATTTTTGAAAACTTAAATATTTTACTAACTTGGAGTAAAATTTTATTAGTAAAGCAATACTTCGAAATGTTAATTTTTTACAATAAAATATTCATTATAATAAATATTGTTAAGAAATTTAACGTTTGAAAAACTTAAGAAACTATGCACCAAAATTGATTTGTTGTATTACAAAAATATAATAGATTTGTATAGCATTTTTTTTAAAGATTATCTTTAATACTAGATTGAAAAAGAAATTTTAAAATAATTAAAATATAAATGATTAATAATAAAAAATTGAAGGCCATTAAAATGTCTACATAGTATATTAACAAAATGTTTTGTTCATAATGCAAGAAAACAAAACATCATGTTGTAAATCAAGAAATTTAGAAAGTTGAAAAGTCAAAAAAATTGACAATAACAAAATAACTAAAAAATAAAAATAATGCGAACTTAGATTTACAAAACAATATTCTTAATATTTCAATCTTAACAAATGTCAAAAGACAAAAGATGTTATTTGATAATAAAAAACAACTAAGAAGTTGATTTTTTTTAAACATAAAAAGTTTATGCAAATGAAGCGAGAAAATTATCAAAAAATTAAAAAATGATTTATGTGGTATACTAATCTTATGTATGTATGATCTAGTTTTTGTGTTAATTTACATGTAAAAGTTAGAACTATAAATTTGTCATATATTTAAAATAATCAAATTATATATATATATATATATATATATATATATATATATATATATATATATATATATATATATATATATATATGACTATCATTTGAGATAGAAATATAATGTGTGAACAATGTTTTAAAAGTTATCTATATTGTCATATTGTTTTTAATATTTTTAGAGTTGAGTTCTTCTACTTATAATATTTATACAAACTCTTTTTCATTTTTAAAATTTTATTTCGTATGAGGATCCCAAGTCTTCATTAATCTATAATTGAGTTGAACTTGTATGATATAATTTATGATATTGATATGATTCTTTATTTAACATTCAATGAAAAACCTCTTCTTTTTATTGAGTTGTACAATTCACATAAGAGTAGGCAGTTATTTTTTTATTTTTGTACAACTTTTATATGTAATAGTACATAGTAGAATGTTTAACTTTTGGAATCATTTTATTTCATTCATTGCATAAATGACTAAAGAATACAATGTCACAATGTTATAAAAAATATCATATTCTCCTTATGTACAATGTTGTTAAGTTAGAATTTGTTAACAAAAACATTACCATACTATTCTAATAATATATCGTATGAAACAATCCTAACAGATCTGCATATTATGAAAAATTTAATTTTATATTAGTGTCCCACTTTTATAACTGTACAATCACCATTGCTCAATGTAATAAATTTATCGTGCTTGTACAATTTTAGTGATCATTTCGAACAAAAATTGAAAACATAACAAAAGCAATAAAGCTTTTCATTGATTGTATATTCATTTATGTCATACTTGCATGATAAACTTATGCTTCAAATACATAAATATCATATAAATGGTTTATTAAGGTAATCAACTATATCTTCCTATTGTCTTAGAATTATTTATTGATTGTTAGTTTATAGGAAATTGCTAAATTCATATTTTCTAGTCTAGTCACTTAAGGAAAACAAATAAAGCTATTCAACTTACTTTTAAAATTGAGTGATTCATCAAGAATATAAGTAGGACTATGTTTTTATATTAGAATTGATGGATGATCACTTTTCATTCTATTATCTTTATTTAGTTGATTCTAAGCATTGTAATGTATTCATCATACGTTTAGATATTATGTCACTTTTGTCAAAACGGGGTTAAGGTAAAAGTGATAAAAAGTTTTCTAATTATTATAAATTTTGATCTTTCAACTACCATAATTGTTGTTGTGTTGTGGTGAAGGTTGGCTAACGACTGTAACCTCATAGGTGTTCCATTGATGGTTAATGAAGTTGTTGGAAGGATTTCTAATATGCCCACTATATGGCAAACATTGCTAGTTTAGTGGAAGTCTCGCTAGGTCAACTGTGGTTTATTTAAGGCTTTGTGTTCATGGCGGAGCTATTTGACATCAATATGTGATTTATGTATTTTTTGTTGCTTTTCATTATTTTTTATTCAATAATAATATGTTTATAAATGTAAGGATGGATTTCAAATGATCAAAATAATTGTTATGTAGCAAAAATCATTTATATTAATAATTCAAAAATGCACTATTTTCCTCCTCTTATATCAAGTGTAGTCCTTTCAACTGTTGTTATAATGGGCTGTTTGAAATTTAGAAGTTCTTAATACGTGGTCATTCTCTTGTATTTCTTATTGTTAATATTTTTTCAATATCAATTAACATGGTGGATTGTCCTCCTTTATTTCTTTGAAAACATTAAGCACTGTAGAAAAATGCTTCTAAAGTTTTTTTTTGAATTGTAAACTATACTTTTCTTAACGTTTTTTTCCATCCCACTATCATTCATGACGAAGAAAGGCAAGATTTAGGTAAATTTTTTGGAGATAAATGTTCCAAATACATATTTTATACTAGAAAGGGAAGAAGAAAAATAAATAGAAATGAAAAGTAACATCATGTATTCTCAAACTAAGTTTGTCATTCAAAGCTAAAATGTTAAATTGATGTCTTGATGATATCTCACTTCTTGAATGTGACAATAATTTATTTAAATTTTTTAATTAATTAGTAAATAAAAAATTAAGCTAATCAACTTTATGCTAATTAAAAAGTGAAAAGCAACAAGCTAGAGCAACATATTCATGAGTTATAAGAGGCATGAACAACAAATTCTATTTTTTAAAATGACTTACAAAATTCGTATGTTTATTGTCAAAACAATTATTTGTAAGTAATTCTTGCATTGATGCTTCGAATTAATTGAATATTTTGTTAAGAAAAAATGTAGATGTCAAAAAAAATTTATTCACTTATGTTGCAAAAGGAACTTATTAAATCTCATTAATGTTTCTTCATGCATAGTAGCTCTTCATATGTGAATTTAAGTGAACTTTTAAGACTATTAATTGCCCATCTCATTTATGTATGGCTTCTACCCTTTCTTTCAATTTAATTTGGAACAATCGCCTTTGTTGGAATACAATGAAGCACTTAACAATTCATTGTTTTAGCACTTCACTAAATAAGGTGAATGCCTAGACCCTTTGAAGTTAGATGTTGCTACTTTAATTTTCATACATCCTAAAATTTCTATATTTTGTACTGATGTCGAGTTAGCAATAGTGTTAAACCAAATTGGAATTTCTACTAAAAGTATTCAAAATAATTGCTTTTGTCAAAAACTCAAGTATGATAACTTATCTAAACTTGACAAAGAATGCCTGAAAAATAGGCACGAGTTAGCTCAAGGCAAACATTAAAAATAATTAGATAACTATTAAGATCATCTTGTTTTTTTTATCAAGGAATAGGGTCATGTAATTAATAGAAAAATATCAATGAAGATTTTGACAAAAATAACCAATAGTACAAAAAGATTGAAGCCACCAAAATTTCTACTTTACTTGTTAACTCTTTGGCCAAGAAATCCATTATGGATGATCAACCACATGTCTTAATAAAAAACTAAAACAATTGAGCACATCCTTAATGCTAATCAAAGTTAACTAATATATAAAAGGGTTTGCAAATGTTTGGCAAGCCAATTATTACATGACTATAGCTCCTTAAAAAATTATAAAAAATGGGAAGACAATGACTAAGCTTATTATTCAATAAATTCATACAATAAAATTTACCATTGACATGATCATCTTGATCATAAGAGGTTTAGTGAAATTTATAGAGATCCACTACCTCAATGTTTGAAATTCAAACTAAGGAGTTCAATCCATTGATATGTCGAAGGATGAGAAACAAGTTGTAGAAGATTTAGTAAAAAGCAATTAGGGCAAAAAGTATTCGAGGATGCTTTTAGCTATCTAAATTTTAGATAATGATTGTCTTAATGAATAAATTCATAATTTTAAATATTTGTGATGCTACTAAAAATGGTTTAGCTATGTTATTAATCAATTTATTGAAAAGTATTTTTTTTGATAAGTTTATTTGTTGCAACCTATGTCATCTATGGATAAGACATGAACATTTGCTCTTAATCTCAAATTTAAGCATTATTATTACAATCAATCAAACAAGATTTAGATTCTTTGGAAGGATTTTAATTGTGATGATGACATGAATGAAAATTATTTTATCTATGTCAACATGAAGCATCAAGAATAAGTTTCTAAACCTAACTATGTTTTCATCTATTATAAAAAGCATGGTATCTAGAAGGAGCCTATAAAGGGCGAGTGATTTCACAATTTCAGTGAGACTACAAATCCATGGGTGTTGGGTAGTGATTTTAATGAAATCACATCTTCAAATGATTACAATGTGAAATCTACTCTTAAGCCAAAACTATTGTTAGAGTTTGTTGATTGCATAATTCTTTGTCACCCAAAGAAGTAGTCATTCTTTTATATTGCAAGAAAAGGTAATAAGATATTTGTTTCAAAAAGATTAAGAGGTGTTGGTCAATAAGAAATAAATAGAACTAATTTCAAATCTTATAATTCATCACCTTGCTAGAATTGAATCATGTCATGTTACTCTTCTACAAAATGTCATCAAAATTTATCCTTCATCTCCCAAATAACTTAAATTTCATAACATCTCTTAGAATTACCCTACATTTTCATAGACAATGTAGAATTTTGAGAATTCTTCTTTAAACTACATTGGGGAAAAGGCCCTATCTTTAAAATTAAAAGAACATAAATTGAGCCATAAAGACTGAAAAATCATAATTTATAAAAATGTTTTATCCTATTAAATTAGATAAGGAAGAGGTGAATCACTAATGTATAATTCTTTTAGGAAAACAAAAAGAGGATCAGTGGAAAGTGTTTTAACACTTGTTATTCACAAGATTTTTAAAGTGTTGTGTTTTATTCAAAATAGAAAAAAGGAATTAGATGGCTAATAGAAGGAGAAAGAGATATGAATCTCTTTTTATACAATAGTGATTAATTGAGAAACAAACATGGAGGACAAAATATTGATAATTGTAATCAACCACTTTTAGAATCTTTTTAAGTTTTCTTAAGAAATTAAAGGTGAAAATATAATGAATTACATTATTTCCTTATCAACAAAAGCAAACAAGCAATAAAACAATGGAAGATATCAACAAGGAGAAAATAAAGATGTAATTTTTAATATCAATTTACATAACACTCTAAACCCAGATGGTTTTACTAGAAATTCTAAACTAATTATTTGGATTTAATCTCAAATGTTGTGTTGAACGTAGCAAAAGCATTTTTATTGGATCTCCAATTCTTTGTGGGATTTTAGGCACAACTATTTATATATTCATAAATCTCATAACTAAGAAATCTTTATTGATTTTACAACAAATATTCTTCAAAACAACATGAAACTAATATTCATAATGCTTATTTTTTATTAAATGTAACAAATTTTTGATATGCTGATTTTTCTAAAATAAACTAGTTTTATAAATGGAGAGGTATTCTATAGAACATATTATAAGTTTAGCAATTAGTATATTATCCTATCAATAAAAAGAAATGGCAATTTTATTGTTAAGTTGGATTTTTGGAATGTGAATTACACATATCACGGAAATTTCTTTATGACACGCTATCCAAGTATAATGTTGATAACAATCTTATTAAGGTGCTTGCCAATTATCTTTGTAATACAAGGATATCAACAATCATTAGTGCATCACCAAGTAAATTTTGTCAACTTTTAGTTAGTCTTAATCAAGGTAATCTTACATTATCTTCCTTTGTTTTCATCTCATTCATGGAGTTCTCAAAAAGAAGTCCTTATAACATTTTTTCTTCAAACAAATGATATTATATGGACAACAAAGATCATCTATATCTATCACTCTTTTAACTTATGCAAACAACATAATTAACATTATTAGTGAACACTTGGAAACTACTATTAATATTTGTAAGTTGCTAGAACCATTCTAACACTCTAAAAGTTTCTTAAATATAAAAATTAAAAGTGAGGACATCTATAGATATAGATGAGTATATGCTAGGTAAATCAAATTTTTAAGGGCTCGGGATTGCATTAAATAAATCTTCCTTTGGCTTATTTGTGCTGCACGCCATATATAGGTCAAAAGAAAGTAGCTTACTTCCTAAATTTGATTGATAAAATTAAAAATAGATTTCATTAGGTGGAAAATGAAGTTGTTATCTATCAAGAATGGAATCGTTCTCATCAAGCATGTCATTCGTTCAATTCCAATATTTATTGTAATGACAGGTAAACTCCCAATATAGTTTGATAACAAATTAAAAAAGGAATGAATTGACTTTTATGGGGAGGTAATGCAGAAATTATTAAGCATCACATGACTTCTTGGAAAAACATTAATTTCTTGTTAGATGAAAATAGCCATGGTATTTAGAAAATTAAGAAAATGTTGAAAGTTTTTATGTAAAACATCATTGGTAGATACTCAACAACAACACTTTGTGGTCTAACTATGTGTCAATAAAACACCAATCCTTAGATGCATCAAGAATGATATCCAACATGTGGGCTAGCATAAAAAGAATAGAACTTTTGATTACAAGGAATGCAAATTGGTCTAACTCAATAAATTTATTGTATATGCTCTCTAACTTGTGATGTGTAATTTAGTTATCATTCTACCAAGGTTTATTTGATATCAAAAGAGCCAAGTCAAAAATTTAGATGACAATTATGAATCACCAAATGCCTTTAAAGATGTTAATGTTAACATGGACAATATTCAAAAACATGTGCCATTACCAAATAAACTAATGAACCTAATTTACCAACTTGCTTTAATGTGCCAACTATGTCCAAATGAAGATTCAATTGTTCATGCTTTTTCTAATATAAAGAAGCTAAAGAAGCATGGGTTACTTTTAAAAAAAATATACCCATTATGCAACTTGATACCTATAATATGATGAAATGAATTACATCATCCAACAAGAAAGTCAATATTAAATTTGTAATAAATATGTCATAATCACACTGCCCCCTTTAATATCATAGAATATTTCGAAAGCTAACTAATTAAGAACTTTAAGTAATTAAATCAAAAAGTAACAAATGTTATACGTGCAATATTAAAGAGAATTGTTTTCAATCTTTCAAACATTTTAGGATGATGTCAAATGGATGACTTTGGGAAACATAAATTAATAGACAAAAACGTAGAAAAAATAATGGAAGCGATTAGGTGGTTACCATTGATGATCTGGATGTAGTTCAACATCATTGGTGATAGGTTATTCATCAATTGAGGAGGTATTGTAGTTGGAATTATTTGAAACAATTTAGAGGAAATGATTTTTGATTTTTTTAATAATTAAATATGGGTCTTCAACTATGGAACAAAGTGCAAATTAGCAATTTATACATTTTAGTGGATTGTAGTGTGTTATTGGATCTATTCCAAGTTTCAAACAATATATAATGGGTGTTAGCAAATTGCATGATTTGAATATGGAAACTTTTTCTAAACATAAAGTGGAGCTCAATATAAAAAGAAAATAATAATGTGGCCATATCTCATGCTAAAAAGCTTACAACAAAAAAATTCAACTTATATAAGGATGAAACATCAATTCAAGATAAATACAAAGTTGTTTTTAATATATAGTAATTATAGCTTCCACAAATTTTGCCAACATAAGGGGCATGACATTTAAAATATGGAATTATTTTAATATATCATGGGGGTAGAATTGAGCTAATCGAGATTTTTGCCCATTCTTTATAATACAAATATTGTTTTCATAATATAGGCACTACATTTCAGAGTACTATTCTAGCCCATCAAAAATAATAAATAAAAAAGTGGAATAACAATAGGTGGTAAGCACTATTCATCTTAGTGCATGATTTCCTCAATAGAACTTGAACAATTAGTGGATTAAGAAAGTATGCAACAAAGTAACTTCTATCAAAATATAGTATTATTATGATATAAAACTTCTTCAAATCATAACAATATGTAAGGAAAAATTGGATATCGTTATAACATGTTATATGTGGTTGTTCAAACAGGTTGAAGGTTCACAAAGAATTTTAGGCAACAGACTAAAATGATCTATGCTGATTCTATTATCATTCATTTACACTTGGTTATCATTAATACTATTCATCTTATGATGTAGTTGTATTGTGAAATTTTTTTTATAAGTAGAATAGATAGAAAGAATATTCAAATATGAGCATTAGAAAAGCATCTTAACTCTTATACCAAATAGTACATTGGACTAATATGATTGGCATCTTTCAATACAAACATTACTTCACAATAATAGTACGTGAACATGGGACATGAAAACAAGGAAAAGGACAACATGAACTTAGTCTCCATATTGTAATCACACACATGAAGCTTACCCACTTCCATAATCATAATCGACTTCTCACCATTTAATTTCATAGCATCAAGGACTTCTATTTCACATGTTCTACTAAATAGTTTAAGGAAAATTCAACAACCTATATAGCAATGCATAACACACTTATTAGATGAGTTAAAAAAGTTAATTATGCCAAATAATCTTTAAATTATTTCAAGAGAATGTCAAAGATATGAATGAAAATTGTTCCTAGTTAATTTAAAATGAGACAAAACCAATTTATATTATATCATAATCACTTCTTTCTAGAAATCCCAAACATGATGAATAAAGCCATATTACAAAATGAATGATGAATAATGATGTGGCTTAGGCTACAAAAGCCATGCTCTTGCCAGAAGGTTTCTTATGATTAATGTGGTATTTAAGGCTAACCATATATGCACTCATAGTGACAACATGGTCATAACTGAAATAATAATCTAGATGTGAAATAATCACCTAAAAAGCTTGCACAACAAACTATGCTTGCATATTCTTTTAGATAAAGAAAACATTATTTGTAGAAATATATTAAAAAAATTTTAAAAAAGAATCTTTCTATTTATTCCATTATAAGGCTTTAAATAGATTGTAATTTTAAGCATAAATTCAAATAAAATGCTGACTAAACTGCCACTCCTAATCAAAACATGCAAAAAATGTTTCATTTGTGAGAAAGGATGAAAATATAATGGGAAACTTATATGAAACAATAAACATAATTTTTAAACTAAAATAATAATGAAGAAATTAAAATAAATAAAATTGAATAGTTCAGCTCAATTAGTGTTATAGTTTAAGTGACCTTACATGAATGAACACTATTACGAAAAACTTTTTCGTGTACTATGTTGAGTAAATTTTTGTCAAACTTAGCATTGGTCTTATGATCATGCAAAGCAACTAAATTATTATTACATTACTTGTGGAAAAAATATAATTAAAAACTTCTCAAAGGGTCAATTGTTTTTTTATGAAAGCTTATTTTATGTTATAGAAATAACCATTATAATTCAAAACCACTACTTGTTGCATTGCCTCATTTGACTTTTCTTCTGTCATTTGTAAAATTTTCTTACAACCCACATTATGTTTTCACATTATTGTATTTTTAAAATAGGCATGATGTTAGCACACCTTCTAAGTGTTTTTTAAATTATTCTTGAGCAATAGTTTTATAGCAACTCAATTCATGACCTCTCTATCATGCATATGTCAACATTATTATGCTTCTGTACGGCCAAGTAGCTCCCATAAGAGTGAAAGTTTCAACGAACTTCTCTCCTTTACCTCCAAACCAATAATTAACATAGCAAAGTAATTGCATCTTTGCTACTACAACATTAGTAATAATTGAAAACGGCTTAAAAAGGGTCAAATCCTTTTCTTAGACTATTTGTAACTTATTTTGAAGGCAACTTTTCAAAACAATTTTCATTAAAATTTTACTAAATTTTGATGTTGTTCTTATAACACTTGTGGTCTACTATTTTTACACTAGGTATATTTTCTAGAAGATTAGATTCTTTTTTATAACAAATTAAATTACAAAAAATTTCACCATTTTATAGTTAACTTATGAAAACATTAGTCATGAGATGTGAACCCTTAGCTTCAATGATCTAATGATGATCATCTAAAATTATGTCATAGTTACATGGCTTTTTATTATGCTCAAATTATAAAACAATTCATGTTACACTTATATGATTTAAATTACTTAATTCATTATCAAAATCAACTTCATTATTATGTGTAATCTCTTATTATATTTAATATTTAATTTTTTAAGGAGGTATAATTTTTATTAATGAGAACATTTATTTTTATTTAGGATTATCTTAATTAAATTTATAAATATTAATCCTATTATACTTATTAGACCCATTTCAATGAACTTTGATGAAGCCATTGAAGTTAAAAGAACTTAAAAATATCATATTACAATTAACTATAGAAACTACATAGATAATATTTTATGTGATGGATTTATATAGCTACATTTATACAATTCTTTGAAAAAACTTAGTTATGCTAAGTAAGTGCTTGGAATTTTGGTCATGTAATTTTTATCACTTAAAATATACACATTATTACTCCTTACCCCAATTTTACATTTCATCAATGATCAATTCAAATGTGAAGTTTTTAATTTCATTAATGAAAAGACAAACCTAAAGAGCTTTCAAATATTTATCCACCAAAGTTTAGTCTAAGTGAAACTCATCAACATCTCAATAATGTCCTCTTAATTCTTATTTTTATTGCAGTAATAAAACTTTTAAACATTATCTTTCAATGACATATCCATCCAAGTTTATTTTTCTTAAGCATAATCTAATTATAGCAATAAAAGAAAAACAAGTTGCATTTTTTTGCTAAAAAAATGTTCTTGTCCATGATTTCAAATATAACACTAAGCATAACATTTGTTTTCCTATTTGTATAAATTTATTTTGATAATGCAATTAGTCACATCTTTAAAATAAAGGTTCGACTCAATGAATTTTTTAAGATTATAAATACATAACATAATTTCTTAGTTGGGTTAACTAATATAAGAAAAGTTGTATTATATGGTTAAAAGAGATCATTTCTTGGTTTTATTTTACATTTGTACTATTTATTCCTTTGCAATAGACAATGTATAAGGAAAGTTTTTTTTATACACAAAGGTTAACTTTCTAAAACTTAGATTCTTACTATTAACATGCTATAAACCTTCATTAATGAAAACATGAAATTGTTTTTATAATTTTTATTTCTCCATCATTGAGATTTTGTGCACAAACAAGTACTTAAGGAGGAGCACAAAGATTAGCCATGCTTTGTTTTTTTAATTATTTGTCCACCTTTTTTATCATTGCGACATAAGAGTGATATCTAAATCTAGTGCACGTATCTCATCCTATCTCTTTCTTCATAATTCCTGATTTCATATTTATCTGTAATAAAATATTTTCCATAGTTTTGTGCATAATATATATATATTATTAATGTAATATTCAACTATTATTTTCAAATTATATATTTTATTTTATTTTTTTGGATTTTTTATTTTTTTCAATATAAGTGCAATGTTTTATTACAAATTTTTTATAATATTTTGATGGTTTTCATAGATTTTTTAGTGTCTACTTTTTTTATTTTTTACATAAAAAAACATTACTTTTACTTTTATTTGGTAAAACATGTTTTCTAGCTTCATTTTATGGATATTGTGTTGTGAATATATTTGTAATAATATATGTTTAATGTTCTCATTTTTTGATTTTTTTCAATTATTTTCTTTTTTTTAATGTTTCTTTTTTTTTCTTTTATTTATAATGTTATTAATTTTGTTCTTTATATGTTATTCAATTTGAATACTATATAATTTCTAATAAATTAGATGATTTTTTTGCTTTTGCTATTGTATAAGTAAATTAGTTTTTCTTTTACATGTTTTATGTAAAATTATTTTTGTCATTACTTTCACAATTTTGATTAGTTTGATGTTTCTATAAAACAAACATTTTTGTTTCTTTGCTTGACAAATCTATTTATATTTGTATATTCGTAGACATGCGTATCTTGCAAAAAAATTACAAAGATAAAATGTAAATAGATCAAATGAAAGAATCATTTATAATATATTAGTATTATTCTGTGAATTGTATTTTGGTATTTTTTTTTTATTTTCTTCACATATTTCTTAGCTCTTAAATACAAAAATATTAGTATTAATAAATTACTTAGCTTTTTTGTTATTAAAGATTAAATTTTTCTTAAAAATATATAATCTTCATGAAATTTATGATTTAGCAATTTTAAAAAATTGAAATTTTTTAGTAATAATTGGACAAAATTATTTTTTAATAATGGAAAATATGCTAGTGCAAGAAAAGATGCACATATTGTCATTAACCAAGTTAAGGAACAATAAATCATTTTGTTTATAACATTTTCATTATAATGAAGATTTATGAGAAAACTAAATATTGGTACTATATATTTGCTAAAATATTAGAGTATTAAAAAAAACTAATGAAAAACTTATGATGGATAAACCATTTTTTAATTCTATGATATTGAAAAAAGGTTTAGCAAGTGATATAATTTAAAAATATTAATTAAAATAAAATTAATTGAAAAAACAATAAATAGTTATAATTCTTTATTTAAAAATTAAGAAATTCTGGGTGATGAAACTAATGAAAAGTTACCTCAATAATAAAAGAAGATTGTTTTATGAAAACAAAATGCCAATCACATACAACAAGGGAAATGTATAAAAAGTTGTAAATTAAATATTATAATATAAATAGTAAAACAATATAATTAAAATAAAAATATTGTAAGAGAAGAAAATGTTAAATATCATGAAATAAGTCTAGCTCAATTTTAAAAGAGCATGTATTATATATCAAAAAATATTTTTTAATTAAATGGATACAAATTTGCCATTATAAAAAAAGAAAAGAATTACTAAATAAAAAAACCATTAAGAATAACTTAAATAATTATCGGCAAATGCATTAGAAAGGAACACAAATTTTCCTTGTAATGTGATGGTTTCAAACTTAATATAACATTTTGAAACAATTAAAAGATTTATGTTTGTAAAAATAATTTAATTTTTCAAAGTTTAATCAATATGTTCAATATATCAAGTAGTTACAACAAAAATTCCATAAAGAACAAACCAACAAAAATAAAATAATTATGAAAATAATATTAAATTAATTAAAATTATAAAACTTTAGGTAAAATGATTAATAGAAATTTATAAATAATTTCAATGTATTTAAAGCAGCAATGACTTTATGTTAATAAAATTACATACTAAAATATACTTTTATATTGTAAATATATAATTCAGTATGAAGTAATTTTTATGATATCAAAAATCGAAAGAAATGTAAAATATTTATAAATCTATTATATACGTTGTGAAAGGCTCATTTTTCTTTACTTATAAATATCAAATATTAAAATATTACTTGTCATCATAATGATTTTCTATTAGCGCAAGCGTCATACATGGCATTTTGGAAATAAATAAGTTATAGATCTTAAAGCGACTTCCCACATGAAAAATAATTATTTAAAAATATAATTTCAAAGACTTGTGAAAATATAAAATCATACAAAAAGATATATTATGAAGATTAAAAATACTATATTTAATTATAATATTAATAAAATTATTTTTTAAGAAAAACATTAAAACAAAAAAATAGATAATTTATTCAAAATTTTCAAATTTCGAAATCTTTTTCATAATTTTTCAAAAAACAATTGAAAAAGAAAAGTTTTAATATTAAATATATAAATAGAGAAATTTTAATGATTTAAAACATTTAGATTATGTGATCCATGCAAAACAATTTAGGAAATTAAATATGTGAGCACAAATGCTCAAACATAAATTAAAGAATACAAAGCGACATGAGATCGTGTCAATGAAGACGAAGGTATAACAATAGTTAAAAATATATCAATTATCGATATAACATAATTTTGAAAGAATTTTTATTATCAGAATAAATGTTAAAAAATATTATTTTATGTATAAATAAGCTAAGAAATAACAATAATGTGTCAACAAGAAGTTTTCTTATCGCCATAGCAAACAAATAAGCTATTACAATTAAAAATATTTAAATATTTAAAATTGTTTGTAATTTTAGAAGTTCATTGTTAAATAAAACATGATAAGCTTAAAAAAAACAAAAACAAATCACTTCAAAATTATAAAAATATTTTCAAAATATTTGATATATTTACATCATACATCATAAAGTTATACAACAACGTAATAAAAAATCTTGTTATCGAAATTAAAAGATATTATGTTTAAAAATTTATAAAAACAACTATCACAATTGAATACTTAATATATAAGAAACTATTTAAAACTTAACTATGAAAATTATCCTTCTAAAAAATAGTGAACAAAATTTTAAATTTAGAAATAATTAATTTACAATAATTTTATATAAAAAAATGCATATTACAAGTAAAAACTTAATGAAGCTTAAGAAACACATAAGACCTTAAAATGATTTTCTACATCAACATCTAACCCATTTTGTTCTGACGGAGGTGGTGTAAAACGATTCACGAGCATATTAATTATTTTATTTTTGTAATTAAACAATGAGATAAAAAATTAAAAAAATATAAGTTTTTATTATGATAATTTAAATTTTTTTATATTAAAATAAATCAAAATGATATCACAAAAAATAAATATTGATAATTTTATTGTGCATAAAGACTAATCAATCCATTTAAGATTTATTGCAAAATAACTCAAAAGCATTATACCAATGGCTATTACATTACAATCTCATGACAAAATATAAAAAAATAAGAAAATCATTGAAGATTTTAAATAAAAAATCATAGGAAATAGAACATAACTTTAGTGTGCTTGTGCAAATGCAAAAATTGAAATTAATAAACAAAATGAAATATATGAGATGTTAATGTAATAAAGTATTTTTAAAAAATAAATAAAACATCTATTACATATTAAACAAATTCATCTAGTGACATACTTATGAAAATATAATTGTGGAAACACTTTTAAAATAATTAAAATTTCTAAGCTAAATAAATAATGGAAATTTTAGTCGGTATTACAAACATTTCAACTAAAATTGATAATAATAATTTAGACAAATAAATGAACATGCATATCACGATATGGAAATGTATAAATGATAAAAAAATACTAATATAATAAACAAACATGACAGGTCAAAGTTTCAAAAGTACTAATCAATAGAAAGACTTTAAAAACTTGAAAATGTTAAACTTAATAATTCAAGCGAAAGTAAATATTTGTTACAAAATATTATTCCATAGAAAAAATTTCTCTTATTGTTGAAATATTTGATTAGAAAATATCAAAGATAGAAATCTAACATTAACTAAAAATTAAATCAAAATACAAAAAATGATGTAAATAATTTAGTAACTTATATAAATTTTTTTATTGTATTTCTACTTCACATCAACCAAAACTTTTCCAATAATATGTGTTTGATAAAAGCTTTAAAAATAATGGATTAAGAAAACTAGTAAATAAAGATAAAGGAAAACATTAACCAAAAAATTTATACTATAAAAACAATGATTATCACATAAACTAAAATTGATCATAGTTAAAAATGGATAAAAGACTTACAAATTGAAAATTATTTTCACAATAAAATATTAAAAATTTTAAAAACAATGTTTAAAAAAATTAGACAATTAATTATCTAAAAATACAAATAAATAGAAACTATCGACATCAAAATAAAATGAACCTAATTGTAAAAATACAAAATTATGACAATAACCTAATAATAAACTCTAGTATGTGGACAACATAATGATAATAAATCTTCTCCACAATATCAATTTATCGAATATTCATGGGTTGTTAAAATGTATTTTAAAAAGGATAAAAACATTTTAATGAAAAAAGTATTAAAATTATTCCATCAGACTTCTGCTTAGTTGACTCTTATAATATTTTAAGAATGGGGCATGTCCTAGCTAAAATTAAAATTAGAACAATTATTTTACAAAAAACATTCTTGGAATATTTATAAATCAAGATTTTTCTAAGATTTATGCATAATTAACTAATTAAAAATATAAATCATATAAGGAATAAAAATTAGTTAATATTATAATTTGTTTAAAATTATCAAAACTATAAGAGTAGAATAAGAAAAAAAAACTTGTTATAGTAATTAAAAAGTAATGTGATTCATCTAAAATGAAATATTACAACATCACTAAAATCTACAAAATTATGTTTATGAAAAAGTCTTAGCTCTTAATATGTTAGAAAAATGGATTCTGTTGGACAAAAGAATTAACAATACTTGACTTAAAATTTTCTTTTTTAAACTTCTTTCAACGTTGAAACTATAAATGCTTCTTATTTTAAAAAATAATAGCAGTGTTTTTTATTTGTTTGTAAAATTTCTAATGTTCAAATAATGTAATAAGAGAATTTATAACTTGAAAAATTTTTAGTGGTCAGATTTAAAAAAGTTTTTGCCCATTTCAAAGCTCTAGATTGAGCAATATTAAGCAAATCATACTCTTTTATCATAACATATTTTATAAATCTATGTGATTGTATAATTGAACATAATAATCATATTGTATGATATCCACTTATAGTCAATCCGGTTGGTATGAAAGAATGTCAGCATACCATAAGAATTTCGTATTGTAAGTAAATGTGAGTAGAGCTCAGAGTTCAAAAACATTTTGTCATACCATACAAATTTCTTTATTTTCCATTTGTTTGCTTGAATAAGATGATTACATGGTCTATAATAATATTTTTATATTGCATTATTTTTTTGTTTGATTTAAATATGTTGAGAACATCACCAATATACAATTGATAAAATTTATTATACCATTGCATATTATATGATGGGGATATACAAAATTTTTGAAGGTTTAATTTCAATTTGAGTAATTTTACTATAAGGTATAAGTTAACAAGATTATTTAATCTCTTTGAGTTTTTCTTATACCTTTTTTAAGGAATGGCTTTTCCTTAATAGAAAAGTTTTATCATCTTGTTTTAATCTTCCTAAGTAATTGTTCCATACAATTTTATTAGATCCACTTGTTATGTAGATCAATTAGTCTACTCCTAAAATTGTCTCTTTTCTCCAATAGCTAATTAAATTGTATATAACATGTTCAAGTGGTGCATTTACTCATACAAAAGATTCCATTGAAATTCGAAAAATCATGCATAGTATAGTTGAGCAACAAGTTTAATTTATAAGCTGGGGAAAATGTCTTACTCAAATAGATCACTTAGTTTCTTGATCATTCAATTATCTTTTCTATTATTATTCCACAAATGTTAACATGTACATATTAAATCAATTTACATGTTCTTCTAGCATTACTCTCCTTCCAATGTTGTTCACATATCACACCCAAAAGCAAATTTTGATGATCAATTAGTATGCTATAGAAGTAGATTATTATTATGAAAATGTCTTAGATTATTACTCATTAGATCAATAACCTCTTGTTTTTTATTGCTTGCATTCTAACTCTATCATAAAGTAATTGAATGTAGTTCCAGAAAGTATTTCCTAAATACTATCAAGTGAAGCTAGATTTGTAAGTAATAAAAGCATATGGATGAGGTCACCTTCACTCCTGGAACAACTTTTAAAATGAACATTAATTTCTTATACTTTTCTCATCAACAAAAAGACTTTTAATGCCATAGAATAAATCTTTCCTAAGCAACATCATCAAGATGTCAACTAGTTGCATGTTAGCAAGAAATTAAATGTCCACCACATTTCATTCTACATTGTTCATGATGAAATTGTTCCTAACATCAATTTGTTTGTGCTTAGATTACTAGATAAGGCTTTGAGTCATGAAAATGGCACACATATTCGCATATTTTATGAGTATTTCTTTGCAAATATAATTCCATGTCTTCTAGTTTCCATTTTAACACCAAAATTTATTCTTAAAGTCCTCCCAATACTATATATTATGCTTAACTAGTTGCAAGAAATAATTCCATGTCTATAATAGATGATGGCTTTAAGGTGTGTAAAAAAATGATTAAATACCTACAATGCTTTCTTTTATATTCTTGAACCTACATAATCTCTATTGCTTATTCTTATGAGATAATGACATAACCTAAATTTGTGATATGAAAACACTAAGACTTTTGTGCAAAGCAACACAAAAAGATTGTTTTTATAGATTGTAAATCATTAGTCCTTGAAGCTTTACTAAAATTGATTAAAAAAGTCCCACACCAAAAAGTTTCATAGGTCTTCTTGTAGTTAAGTAAAGAAGATATCATCCCTTGGTATAGCTTGAAATATATTTCTTTTCCTCTCATTTCCGAGTTTAATAATTTGGTGCAAACTATTGAAAGTAGAAATAGGTTTGTGGTTCTCAAGGCCAAGTATTTATAACATCTCATTTAATACTTTATTTAAAATACAAGGATGCCTTTCTCATATTGTTTAACTTTGAATCAGAGAAAATGTTTGTCTTAAGCCATTACATAAATCTCAAATCCTACAACCATAAGCTTTTTAAATCATTCACATAAGGCAAAGGTTGTTGATCCAAAAATAGGTATTGATTGCGAAACCATGGACAAGAAGAAGTTCATTAGAGTAGTTCTTGAACAAATAAGCTTACTAATTCGATCCTAGATAAATAAGCTTACTAATTCGATCGCATAAATCAAGTTGGTTGATCCAAATATGACATCATCACAATAAATCTTTGACTTGAAGGTGTCTATCAGTGTAGTTCTTTTTTAACAAAGTCCTATATAAATTCCCTTCCTTAAATAATATTTAAGAAGAAATTTACTATGTTTGCCATACCATAATCTATTTTGGTATTCTAATTGTTTTCCAAAATCTTTCATGTCTTCCAAATCTTCAAGTTTTTGTTGTATAATTTTATGAATCACAATTTGAGTAAATTCCATTACAACTAACGTTTTCTTGTTAAACTTCTTATGGGTCTATCTATTTGAAGAATATCGTAAATCGATAAACTCCATTGACTTTGTTTTAAATCTCCAATTTCTATCCTACCTTTTGACGTAACACTTTCATCCAAAAAAGACTAAGTTTTAATTTTTAGGCTTCTTGTTACTCCAAAGTAATGTATGATTTTATTCATAAATGGTTTGGTAATAGAACGTCTTGAAATATTAAAACATTATGGATTGGAGAACTTATGCCACCCAAAGAAAAGTAATAGAAGCTGTCAATGCTCTCAGAGGAGAGTAGCATCGTTCGATTCATAACATTGAAGAAGCACAACTAAGTATTTAGAATGACATTATGTACCACAAAAATACATATTTTGCCAGTTATGACAGCATTTATGGCAAAATGATAAGTAAAATATATGTTGATAATGATGTTGTTATATCTTTATTTTCATTTTTGTTTGTCTTCCAATTTTATTTTTCAAAAATCTTCTATGAGTTCCAAATGTATCACTTTGTTTTGATGCATATTTCGGACAAAAAAAAATGCTTGAGTAGATTCCTTTACAACTAAGGTTCCCTTCTCAAAAGGTTTATATGTCTATTTATTTACATAATATCACAAAAAGATAGCATCCATTAAATTATTTTTTTATGTCCAATTCATATCTTACATGTTGATGTAACACTTCCATCTAAAAAAATGATGAAATTTTCATATATGGGCTTCTTGTTATTACAAAGTACATACAATGTCTTATTTATGATTTTTTTTATGATAAATCAATTAAGACATTAAGACAAAAAGAATAACTAGAATTATTCAATCATTAAGATTTGGAAATGTTCTATCACCAAGTGAGAAGTAAAAGTAAATAGCAGTTCTTTAACAAGTGCAAACATTTATGATACACAACATATTAAAAGTTCAATTAAATATTTAGATTGATAATTGAGAGGTATATGTTATATTCATAACAAATAGAATGAAATTTATTATTCACATTTCGGCATATTGATTGTAAGGAGTTGTCCGAAATGAACATGATGACTTGTGGAAGATTAAAACCCAATTAGTTGTTGGTTTGAAAATGAGGTTCTTAACCCCAAAAACTCATATTTCACTTATCAAGGGAACATTTTTTATAAAACATTATATTATATAAGGATTCCTAACTTATATCATACATTTTGAAAAGGTTTCTTGATCATGTCATACTCAACGAATGTCTAACACAACATTCTAGGCTCAAAATAAAAGTTGATGAATGTGAATATTTAAAATACTTAAGAATATATTAATGCTATGGAAATTATATTTTAAATACAACTAGGATAAGTATTTCACTTTTAATTAATTTTCTTATGACAATAATTATTAGTCTAGCATAGAAATGACATTATGCAAAGTATTAAATAATAGGATGCATTAATTATTGTTATACTGGTATGAACAAACCAACATTACACTAATTGATATAGATATGATTTTATATTGTTTATAAGAAGATCTAAATCATCAAAAAAATTCAAATGAAATAGATTTTCTCCACAAAAATAAATATAAGAAAATTAATAAAGTGGGCTTTTTGGAAGAGGATCATGTATTTTTGAACATAGGGGTTATGAAATGAATTACAATATTTGGGAAAAAAAAAGAATAATTAAAGGCACGGCATTTTGTGTCTTTGTAGATTATTGAAATAAATTGTTTTTTTAATTATAAAATATTTTTATCATTATCATTGCTAGTGTACATCATGTATTTTTTCTTTCAGACATAATAAAACTTTTTTCTAATGGTAGTTATATTTGTAAATATGATCAAAGAAATGTAATGGTGCATCCTAAATTATTTTATAAGGAAATTCCAATGGCATTCTTAACAACAGAAATCAAGAGAATAAGACAAATGAGAATCCCATGAATAAGTTATACAAACAAAAAGATACCTGGAAAGTCAAGGAAGAAATGCTTAGGAGACATCCCAACATCTTTTTAATTTCTATGATTAAATTTTTATACAAAGGGATGTTCACAAAATAACAAAAAGCCTTTACGATTCAATTAATGTTTGTTTAAACAATGTAAGTGATCAAAATTTATTTTCAATGCATTGAAATGAAATTTTCATTAGGATATTTTTGCATAATATCATGAAGACTATTATTTGAAAAACTAATAATATGTAGAGGAAGTCAAACATGAATGAAAAAAATGAAAAGTAATCTCAAATAATAATTCTACATGAATTGAAAGAGGATGTCATAAAAAGAAAACCAAAACATATTAAAAATAACATTAATTGAATCCTAAGGCAAGTTTTTTAAAATATAATAAAAGTTCCAAATTAGAAACATATGAATTATTTACTATAATAAAAACTTCATGGAGTAGTTTTTTATGAAATTGGTCAAAAAACTCGTGGATGTTATTTGTAGTAGATGTGAAAGAAATGCAAATCATTATAAGGTTTACATCACAAGGAATATCTAACAAAAAAATAAATATACTAAAAGAGGAGAATATCAATAGGAATGTTATCGATAACAAAGATAATATAGGTAGGTGTGAAACACAAAAATGTTGTAAAGGTTAGGAGGGAGACAATATGATAATTATGGAACTACCTTCAAGAAAGATAAGACTTTTTATTGTAAGTTGAGACCAAATAGTTCCACAAATGGATGGAATGGTCCAAAAATATTATAGAATGGAGACAATTTCAATATCGAATGATACTCAATAGTTTGATGATCATGTCAATGAGTATTGGATGGTTAATGTATTGTGTTTTCACCCTTAGTTATGATGCTTTATTTGATGATAAAATCTTAAGTTTTACAAATAAGTTTTCTAATATAATAATATGTAATATTTTGTTAAGATCTAAATGATTGGTTCATATTTGTTTGTTATTTCATGAAAACATTTGATCATAGCCACTTAAAGTTCAAGAGAAAGTTGTTGCAAGCACTACTTCCAAGCAGCTTGAAATAATTTTTCAAAAATGACTAATTTAATGACTTAATTAATGGCAAGGGAATTAATCATTATGTGTGACTGATTGGTGGGTTATAAGTAAGACTATAAAGGTGGATGAGTTCATGCAGTTAGATCAAGGTGGATTAGAACTAGGCCAACTGATCCAATAGGATGTGATCTGGATCGTTTGATTCATTAATGAAAAGTTAGAAAAAATCTCATTAGTAGGATTTAAACATAGATAAAGATGAAGCATGGTTTAAGCACAAAGTTGTTAGACAAAAATTAGCGCCACATTCTTGAAAAGAAAAATTGTTTTATCTTTATAATACCATTCATGGGTATATAATGCTAGCCAAAGTTTCATGCTAAATTCATCAACTAGCACACTCATATGAGTATAAGTCATTTCATGACTACAAAAACAAATTTTCATACTAAATTCAAGATCATTGCACCTTGATTAATTTTTTGGCTTGTTCCAACTTGTTGCTTAACTTGATGTTACCGAACAGTTGGTCTTGGCCGACCCAAGAGCTTTGCACTTCGGTAACTTGGGGTGTAACTTATATTTTTTTAATTCAGAAAATTTAACATAATTAATTTTTTTATTGATAGTTTAATAATTGACATGAAGTTTGGCAAAGATGCATTACTTTGATCTAATAAAAAATGTTTGAGATTGAAGTGAAAACTCATAATTTTCTTAAATAAAAGATAGGATCAACAAGTTAAATGAAAAGATGCATTACATTGATTTAATAAAAGATGCATTACATAGATTTAATAAAAAATGTTTGAGATTGAAGTGAAAACTCATAATTTTCTTAAATAAAAGATAGGATCAACAAGTTAAATGCTAAAATTAGAATGTGAAAGTAAGACGAATAGAGATGTATCTTGTAATCAACATGCTAACATTTTATTTTATAACAAAGATATAGACTTTTTCAAAGTTGGTGTGCATCTCTTTAATCTTTAAAGCTCAATAAACATTTTAAGATATTTTGGCGACTACTAATTCACCATCTTCAAAGGTATTAAGTTTGATTATTAAGACTAAACCTACTTTGCAATAAACATGCTCATTAGAATAAAAAGTTAAAAATTTATAACCTAACTCATCAAACACAAGGGTGACTAAACCATCTCTCCTATTTCATGATTACAAGACATAAATATTTAGATAAAAAATAACAAATAAAAAAATAAATTATTATGATATGTTGTATTAAAAGAGAAACTTTTTTGCTCCAACTTAATTCATGCTCCCCTTACTAGATGTTCGTACATGCTTATTTAAACCATGGTTATTCTCCCTCTTTAATATTATGAAAAAGGAGATATAATTAATGCAATTTCAATTACACCCAATTATTTTATTATGATTTGAAGTTGATTAGTTGTAAGGAATTTTGCAAAAATATCTTTCAATTTTATTCTGATAGAAACATATATGAATTTTACTTAGCCTTTAGCTACTTGATCTCTTATAAATTATATCTTACGCTATGTGTTTGCATGGAGAATAATAAACTTGGTTCTTTGCTAAAGCTAAGGTAAAAATATTATCAATTGTAATTGGAATATGTGAGACATCTAAACCATAATATAGAAATTGTTAAGATAAGAAAAACTCTTGGGTAACACAACTATCAATCACTATATACTCAGCTTTTTGTGGTCAATATGGCTATATAATTTTTTCTTCTTTCTTGACCATGAAACTAAAATATTTCCTAGTAATTCACATGTACCTAAGGGTTTTATATATCTACCTTAGACCTTAGAAAGTCTAAATCTATGAAACTTATAAGGCATCTTGAAGGAGGTTTTTTAAGGTGCCTTAAGCCTACGTTCATTGTACTTTTTACATATTGGAAGATTACCTCAATGACCTTTATATGACTTAGGATTTTATTGAAATCGAATACATAAGCCAACTCTAAATAAGATATGTAGTCTATTTACCATATGATACAAAATGTATTTAACAAGTACTTCATAAAGTTTTTTTTATCAATGTGGATCTCAGTTTCATCTTAATCTGAATGGATTCATTAGCATCTTCCAATATTTTATATTTTCATACATAAATTACTTGAATAAATTTTTTAAGAAAATCTCATATTTTAATTACATAATTTGTAATCCAAAGAAGAAATTCATCTAACATATTAAACATATCTAAAACTCTTTTGCAACTAAGTGAGAAAGAACCCTATTCATTTTTGTTTTAGCTTCCAAATATTATGTCATCAACATAAACTTGTACAAATATTAAAAAATTAATTAAAGATTTTATGAATAGTGTGTTTTCAATTTTTCTTTCTAAAATCATTATTAAAATGTTAATTACCCGATCTATGATACAATGAACGTGGTGCTCGCTTAAGGCGATAAAATATCTTTTTAAGCTTATATACATAATCGCAATGTACATGGGTCTCAAAACATAGAGGTTGTTTTACACGTAGATCTTCTTTTATTATCTTATTTTAAAATATAAATTTTTCATCCATTTCAAATAATCTAAAATTCTTATGACATGAATATGTAAAGAGAAGTCTCATTGTATCTTATCTTTTTACTAGTGTAAATGACTACTCAAAATATATGCCATCAACTTGGCTATAACTCTTAGAACCAGGTCTAACTTTGTTTCTAGTGATCAATTCATTTAATCTTATTTATTATTAAAAATCCCTTTAGTTCCAATCACTGATTGGTCAGAAGGCATAAAAACTAGTTCCCACACTTGGTTTCTCCCAAACTAATATAACTCTTCTTTCGTTATATGAACCTAATAGTCAACTTTATGTGCATCTCCTATAGATGCTATTTTTGTGAAAGATACAAATGCGCTATGATTAATTTCTCTCATAGAAGCTCTAGTCCAAACTTCGAAATTAACTTTTCCTATAATTGATTTTTTTATATGAGGCTTAGTACTTCAAATCTTCAGGTAATTGATGACTGCTCTCTTCTACTTTTGTTTTACTTTCACTTTCACCTTCATCTTCTCTCAAGTTTATGTTCTTCATGGACATTATTAATTCATCTATAGTTTTAGTTATTATCATATAAGTAGACTAGTAAAGAACTATATTCATTATTTTCTCTACCTTTTGAGTAACTGTGTTGGAAACACTATAAGTTTTTCTAAACGAAGAAGGTCTTATAAACTGTCTCGACATACATATTCATCAAACCTATTCAAGTTGGGGCTTTCATTATTAAGAATGGTGTTTTTATATCCAAAAACATGAAAGTGGGTAACATTTAGTCTTTTATTACCAAATAACTCATAAAGGGTTTTCTTAAATATTAGACATAAATTAATTCTATTTATTATATAATATGTTGTGTTATTTCTCTTTGCCCAAAAGTATTTTGGTAGGTTGCATTTGATTAACGTAGTTCTACCCATCACTATGAGGGTCCTATTCCTTCTTTTTATAAACCCATTTTATTGATACGGATAAGAATATGTAAATTGATGCCCCATAATTTTGACCTTGTTATTGTTATCACAATGAATACAAATTAATTTGAGATAGGTTTTTTGTTTTTTCTATTTTATCAAATTAATAAAGATTTCAAATGTCTCACTCTTACTCTTGAGAAATACAACTAAATTATATCTAGAAGAATCGTTAATATTGACAAATTCATATTTTTTCACATTGACTCTAGAGTTGTGTCGGTCTTAAAAGGTCTAAATAAGTTATCCATAAAGATATATTAACAGTTAAGTCATTTTAATGTTTAAAAGAAATATTTAACTTTTCTTCCTTTTTTGCAAGATTCATACATTTTTCAACTGGTTTTGTTTTGCTTGGCAAGATCTTTAGTTACATCTGGCTTACTTATTTTCGTTAACGTAGAAAGCCATAAGTGACAATGTATGATTATCTTCTTCTTAGACTTTTCTCTAGGTGTTACCCAACTATTTGGAGCACTTCTTATTGAGATAAACTTCGATATGTGTCTATTCATACGCCTTGAGCATTCATTAACCAACTCTTAAGAGTTAGATATTGATTTTTCTCTAAATGAGGCTACATAAATTATAAACCTTTTACTTAATAATCATTAAATGCAGCTTACATTTACCTTATTTGTTGCCATAATTCCAAAGTATAGTACCATTAACCTATGAATGTGTCCAAAATAATATGTCCACAAAATGATTATGAAGGCAACTTATTTTAAATTCTCCATTCTCTAACCTTAGAAAACCAAACAAGATTGGAAGTCATTTCAAATAAGATTTTGAACTAGAAATATTTTTCCTAATTTGACAATACTTAATGGTTTGACTTTTTCTACAACTACAAAAGAATTTAATGTATCAAATATTATGAATATTCAAAAGCTAACATGGAATTATTTTTAGAAAAGTAAACATCATGTGAGATATTAAACTTTTGCTTGTTGAACAGAAATTTTTTTTTCCAACTCATAATCTATTTTTTCAAAGAAGTATTCTTAAGGATCATGAAATCATTTTCATTATATAATTTTTTTCAATCTCCTCTATTTAAAAAATGAAATGAAAATTTTTTTCTTTATAAATATTTTTAATTTTTATTTATAGATATTAAAGAAGCTAAAACAACTAATAACTTTAATGAAATAATTTTTTAAAAACTTTAGGAGGCCAGGAGATTATCTTAATCATTTATTATTCACTTGATGTACTTGATTCACTATGATTTGCCATGAAGCAAATTATTTCTTCCTCCTTACTACTTGAAGTTTTGGAGTCTAATTCTTCTTAAGCACTCCATGTAGCTTGAAAATATTTTTTTCTCTTTCATTATTTTTTTTTTATTTTTTGTTTTTAGTGTATTTGAGTTGTGGGTAATCTGGTTTAATATTGTCAGTTTCATAACAATCAAAGCATCTTCGTCTCTCCATCTTCTCCCTTCTATTTTATTACAAATTCCTATTAACAAAACTTTTTGTGAAATTTTTATTTAAATTTTTAACATGAAAATTTACCTCTTCCTCCAAGTCCATAGAGCAGATATATGTAATATCTATAATATCATTTTCAGCTTTTAGGGCTAATTGTTTTACAAACCTAGTTGCATGCATTTCATGCTTATGGAGGCCCCCTTTTCAACTCTTTCACTCATCTCAGTCTCTATCGTTAATAATTCTCTATGTAACTAATCAAATGTTAGTTTGTTATATCTTTTACTACCTTTATCACAGTTGTAAAAGGATCATACTCATTTTGTAGGACCCTTACTAATTTTATTACAAGATCTACATTGAGAAATACTTTTCTAAGACTTTCTAATCCATTACTACTACTAGTAAATCGTATAAGTGTATTCTCTATAGTTTCTCTTGAATTTATTCAAAAGAGCACATAACATGTGTAAGAAGATTTATCTTTATTTCTATAACTTACAAAGCGCTTCCATAAATTACTTTTAACTTTTTCCAAACTTCATGTAAAGTATATAAATTCATCCATTGATTAAATTTACTTGGAGATATGCCCTAGTTAAATTAGTTGAGTGTTATGGTATTCAATTGTTTAATGTATATAAACTCATAACTTCTACTTCTTCTTCTTCAATAAAGCATATAAATTCATAACGTGTTCTTGTTCTTGTTCTTCTTATTCTTCTTCATTTTCTTCTTCTATTTCATATTTGAAGATTACCTCAATCATCTTTTGATGAATTACGATTTTATTGGAATTTAGCACATAATCCAACATTAAATATGATATCTAGTTTACTTACTATATGATATCATAAATATCTAACAAGTATTTCATAACATTTTTTATCAATGTGGTTCTCCATTTTATCATAATCTAAATTGATTGATTTATTTATTAGAATCTTCCTATTTTTTATTTTTTTATACCAATATTACTTGAATAAATATTTTAAATGCTTTGTTTATGAAGTAAAAATCTCATTTATTAATTAAAAAATTTGCAATCCAAAGAGGAAATGCATCTAACTTATTATACTTATCTAAAACTCTCTTTCAACTAAGTGACACAGATCCTTACACATTTTTATTTTTGATTCCAAAAATTATGTCATCAATATAAACTTGTACAAGTAATAAATAATTAATTAAAGATTTAAAGATTAGTGTGTTAACCATTTTTTTCTGTCCTAAAATAACTATTAACTAGGTAATTACCCATTCTATGATGCCATGAATGAGGAGCATGCTTGAGGCCATAAAATATCTTCTTAAGCTTATATACATACTAGTAATATACATGGGTCTCAAATCTTAGAGGTTGTTTTACACGTAGATATTCATTTGTTATCCTATTTTAAAATAGATTACTTACATCCATTTCAAATAATCAAAAATTAATATGACAAGAATATGCAAAGAGAAGTGTAATGTTCTCTAATCCTGTCACTAGTATAAATTACTACTTAAAACATATACCATCAACATGGCTATCACCCTTATCAATAGGTCTACCTTTGTTTCTATTAATGATTCATTTTAATCTTATTTATTTTTAAATATTCCTTTACTTCCAATCACTCATTGATAATCAGGCTTAAAAACTTGTTCCCATACTTGGTTTCTCTCAAATTGATATGCCCCTTCTTTCATTATATGAACCTAATAGTGAACCTTATTTGCTTCTTTTATAGATACTAGTTCTATGAAAGATACAAATGCATTATGATTAATTTCCCTTACAGAGCTCTAGCCCTAACTCCTAAATTAATTTCTCTTAAAATTGATTTTTTGGATGTGAAGTTTGGTACTTCAAATCTTTTGGTAATTGATAACTAGTCTCTTCTACTTTTATTTTACTTTCTCTTTCACCTTCATCTTCATTCTAGTTTAAGTTCTTTATGGACATTATCTATTCATCTAAAGGTTTAGTACTTATCTTATAGGTAGACTCATCAAGCTCTATATTAATTATTTTTTCTACATTTTGAGAATCTATGTTATAAACTCTATAAGTTTTCCTAAAAGAAGAGTATCTGATAAAAAATTCTAGGCACACTACTTCATAAAACCTGTTCAAGTTGGACCTTTCATTATTAAAAATGGTGTACGCACATCAAAAAAGGTGAAAGTAGCTAAAACTATGTTTTTTATTTTTAAATAAGTCATAGGGAGTTTTCTTAAGGTTTGGACTTAAATTAATTGTATTTATTATATAACAAGTTGTGCTAGTTGCCATGGCTCAAAGGAATTTTGGTAGGTTGTATTTGATTAATATAGTTCCACTAATAACTATCAAGGTCCAATTCCTTCTTTTTATAATCCCATTTTATTGATGTAGATAAGGTTATGTAAATTGATGCCCTTTATTTTTAACCTTGTTATTATTATCACGATGAATATAACTTAATTTGAGATAGGTTTCCTCTTCAAAATTTTTATCAAATTTACAATGATTTTAAATGTCTCACTCTTACTCCTAAGAAATACAACTCAATTATATCTAGAAGAATAATCTATAATCACAAATCTATATTTTCACCTAAACTCTAGAGTTTTGTGAGTCTAAAAAGGTTTAAATAAATTATCCTTAAAATCTACAAGTAGATAAGTCATTTTCTGGTTTCAAAGAAATACTTATGTGACCTTTCATTTTTGCAAGATTCATACATTTTTCAACAAGTTTTTTTTTTCTTGGGAATATCTTTCATTACATCTAGCTTACTTATTTTCTTTAATGTTGAAAGCCATACATGACAAAGTATGATTATCTTCTTCTTAGGCATTTCCCTAGGTGTTCCGCATCTATTTGGATCACATCTTATTGAGATAAACTTTGAAATGTGTTTAGACATACGTCTTGAGCATCCATAATCTAACTCTCAAGAGTTATATTTTGATTTTTTTCTCTATATAAGGCTATATAAATTATAAAATTTTTACTTAATAATCATAAAATATCACTTTTATTTACCTTATTTATAAGCATAATTCCAAACTATTTTACCATTAACCTATGAATGTGCCCAAAACAATATATCACTACAAAAAGTTTGGGAAAGCAAACAAGCTTGGCTTAATAATTTGAAACAAGTCTTTCAACAGGATATTTTTCCTATTTTGACAATCCTTAATGGCATGACCTTTCGCGCAACTATAAAAGTTTGTAATATTTCAAATATTAGGCATATTCAAAAGATGACATATAATTACGTTTAGAAAAGTAAACATCATGTGAAATATTAGAAAAATTTGATTGTTGAATGGAATATCTTTTAGTTTTCAAAATCATAATTTATTTTTCCATAGAAGTAATCTTAATGATTATGAAATCATTTTAATTATATAACATTTTTCAATCTCCTATTTATTAAAAAATGATCCTTTTTGATAAAATATTTTTTTATTTTTATCTATATATATTATAGAAGTTAAAAACATTAATATCTTCTATATAATTATTTTTAGTAACTTTAGGAGGCCAAGTGATAATCTTAATTTTTTATTGTTCACTTGGTGTACTTGATTCATTATCATTTTTCATGAAAAGTATTATTTCTTCCTCCTCACTACTTGAAGTTTTGGATTCTAATTCTTCTTAAGCACTCAAAGAAACTTAAAAATATTTCATTTTTTTTCCTTTATTTTATTTTTTTCTTTTTAGTGAATTTGAGTTGTAAATAATCTGGTTTAATAGGGTCATTTTCATAGCAATCATAGCATCTTGGTGTCTTCTTCTTCTCTCTTTCATTTTTAATAAATTCTTATTAACAAAACTTTTTGCCAAATTTTTATTTAAACTTTTAACATTAAAATTTACTTCTAACTCCAAGTCCATAGAGCAGATAGATGTCATATCTATAATCTCTTTGTTAGCTTTAAAGGCTAATTGTTCTTTGAACCTTGCTCCATGCATTTGTTGCTTATGGAGGCCCACTTTTCAACTCTTCTAGTAATCTCAATCTCTATCATTAGAAAATTTTACAAATAACACATTGAATGTGAGTTTGTTATGTCTTTGACATTTTTTATTACTATTGTAAGAGGATCACACTCTTTGGGTAAAATCCTTACTAATTTTCCTATACGATCTATGTTGACGAACACTTTTCTAAGATTTTCTAATCCGTTAATAATATTAGGAAATGGTGTAGGCATATTCTTTATAAGTTCCCTGGAATTTATTCTAAAGAGCTCATAATCATGGGTAAGAAGATTTACCTTTATCTCTTTAACTTACAATGCACCTCCATAAATTATGTCTATATTTTTCCAAATATTATGTAAAGTACATAAATTCATAACTTGATTAAATTTACTTGAAGATATACCATAGTAAAAGTAGTTGATTGTTATTTTGAATAATTGTGTCATTCTCACTTATTTTGTAGAAAACCTACTTTGACACTAATTAGAATAAAAACAAGTATGTGAATCCCACATAAGGGGTTGACATATGAGTTTTAGAATTATTTTTTATATTATATATATTTTTTAAACATTCTTCACAAAAATAATTTTATGTTTGTAGAAAATTTTAATGTTGTATATTTTTATTTTTTAATGATTAAAAAATAATAATAAAAAATAAAAATTAATATAATGAAATTTTTAGAATGTTTGTTTCAAATTAGAACCTACATCCACTCTTAAATAAAGCCATAAAAATCACAACTATCAAAAACTTTACAAATTAAAGTTTTTTCTTACGAGTAACCTCCAACCTATTAGCTTTAATGAGTTTAATTATAACACTAGATTTTCTAAGAATAACAATAACTTAGTTTTTTATGGCATCAAAGTAAACTCAGGATTTTATAAAGAATATGCCACCCATCCCAAATGAAAATAGAAATATACAACGAGATGGAAAAAACTTGTTCAATTTTTACAACTTTTGATGTTTGTTTATTAACAGAACAAGGATTAATGAGATTAACATATTATGATAGTAAGAAATTTAAAGTTTAGAGGTGGTAGGACTAGCAAAAAGAACTTGAAATTTTGTGAAAAACTAAGTTATAATTATTGTGAAAAGATTTTATGAAAATAGAATATCAATTGTGCTTTGTTTAGATCTCAAATATTATTTCTTGTTTAGTAGGTATTTCAAGAATAACAATTTCGTTTGCATGGAAAAAAATTTATCAAAGATGTTAAAAAGTTAAAGAAAAGTCATTTCAAATGATACTTTCAAATAGCTTAAAAAGCTCTTCCAAACAACTTAAAATATTTATTCAAATTGGTTAACACAATAGCTCAAATAATGACTAAGGAATTAGCTATTACGTGGGATCGACCAACAACACTGGATCGTATTAGAGTGGTTATTGATTATTAGATCAAAGATTATAAAACATATTAGTTCTACATGGTTAGATAAAGACAAGTAAGATCAAGGCCTTTCGATCAAGCAAGATGTGATCTAGATCGTTTGATTTATCATTTATGAAAGGTTAAAAAACCTTATTATATAATATTTAAATAAGGATTCAAATGTGAGTAACTATGTCATTACAATTAATAAACTAATGTTCTATTTTATAACAAAAAATATATTTACAAATTTGATGCATATGTGCTCAATCCTTGAATCTTTTTTAATACTTTAAGATTCTTTGGAAACCTCTAATTCATTATGTGAAAAGATACATTACTTTTTTAATGAAATTAAATTTGTTTCATTCTAATCAATCCCATCTAGAAAAAATAATAAGCCTTTATGTCCTGACTCATCAAAAGCAGAGGTAGCCAAACAAAATACAATTAAATGCACCTATTAGATAGTGAAAACGACACCAAAACTCGAAACAATTTTAAATTAGCATATAGCTCACGAATTCAAATTTAGTTGAGTATAAATGTAATAGAAATATATGAAATAACTTTAGAGTGAACATAGGTAGGAAACTCCAAATAATACACTTTAACTAATTCCAAGAAAAATCTTATCAAGCCATATTATCCATCATTCATGCAATGTTGGATAAAAACCTGTATTTGTTTCATGCAACTATAATTAATATTGTGAGAGTAATTTTGCAATCAAATTGAACAATTACGTGACGAAATTACTGTTTTCACATCCACCTTTGAACAACTAATTATGCATGTCATCAATTCACACAATTTTGTGATCTAAACATTAGATCTAAATCCAAACATCATATCCCAAATCAAATATAATAGTCTAAGAGAAATACTAATTTCTAGTTAGTGCTTATTTAATTTAGTTGTTTTATCATGCATTTTGGTAAAAAGATGTAAGCGAGGCTTCCGTTGGAGCAGCTTTAATGTAACAACTTTTTAAGAGTTATTTTGTGATATTGAGATTTTTATAACTTATTATTATTATTAACTAATTATTAAATTTGAAAAATATTTTTAACCATTAAATAGGTCAATACAAAATCTAAAAAATATTTTTCATATCATGACAATGAGGTCTTTAGCATACAGTGCTCATTCCTACACCTTTATTGTATGTCATTCAATCATCAAACTCCTAACCTCTCCTTTTTTACTTAAATCAATGAAATTCTCAATTTTCTTTATTTCTAATTCAATCAATTAAATTACTTTTGTCACATTAAATATTTTTTAATCATTGGATTTTTATTTGTGTTTATTGTAATTTTGTGCCAATGAATTATTTTATTATTTATTTTTTATATTTATTATGTTATAGACTATAGTAGGTTATTTCTATTATTTCATTATTATGTTTACCTAATTTTTGTTAGGTGTACTTTTAAGAAAAACTTGATAAACATTTATGTATATTTCCTATATTTGTTTAAATTTTTTCAAATTTTTTATTAAATTTTATTATTAAAAATCAATGTTTCCTAAAATAAATCTAATATCCTTAAAAAATTAACATTTGTTAATAATCACTTTTAAAGATGTACTAAAGTTTATTAAAAAATTAATTTAAAGCATTTTCTTTAAATATTCTGTAAGGAATCAAACTTTTTATTCCAAAAAGCTCACGCCCATCTTATACACATAACTATATAAAGTGCATATAAAACTATATAAATCATTTTAGTATTTTAGTACTATTTCTTTGTTGTAATGCAAATAAATGTGTTAATAATCTTTCAACAAGTTTGGATCAACTTGATAGCGAACTAGATGGTAAAATACAAACATGGAGTGGAATTAGACTGTGGTTGGAATTGATGTTACATGCTTATGATTATTTTTACTCACCAATTCAATTGTCCAAAATATTGGATGAAATAGTTGTATTTGTCAGTAGATTGTTTGATGAAAACTTTTTAACCCAATTTAATGAATGAAAGGTGATTTAAGAAATTTAATTGAAGTAAGGTAAGAACATTGGAATGTCACAAAAAGAAATACATGTACTAATTGATTCAAATATTGTGGACACATCGAAGAAAAAAGTAATAAGCACATTATTTTCATGGTACAAAAAAATCCTTACTACAAATAATATAGGCAATCTACAAAGTTGAGTTATTTATTTAAATATTGTTATGATAATAGAATAAAAATCATATTTTTTGTTTACTATAATATGGAAGCAAAAATTAATTGATAATTGGTATATTGCGAATTTATTTGGTAATCTCATATGCTTTGTGGAAACTACAATCGATGAATTGTGATTTTATATTATAATAGTTGTACGTATACTAGACTTAATCGAAGGACTTATTATAGACTTTTTTATACCTTAAATTACATAGGATATATCCATACTTTTTTTTGTGTAGTCATACTAACTCAATAAAGTAATCATACTAAAAAGTTTGTAAACGTGAAAGAAATTTAGATAACTCCAATGACTAAATAGTAACTCAAATGTTTAGATAATTAGATGAATCAAATAGCCTTTTTTAAATGGGATAATCATTAATATATAATTTTATTTGATTTTAATTTAGCTCTAATTCTCTACTATGTTGTATTTTGAATAGAATTTCTTACGAATAAATAAGTCATAGTAGATTCTTGATATATGACAATTATGTTTTACTTTAGTCTTTTTTGCATACAAAATATATTTCTTGCTTTTTTTCTTAATAACATATTTTTTATATTTTAGCATCTATGACAACTTTTTTTTAAAATAATATAGCAATGTTTTAATATTTGATCTATTTCTTCATTAAACATTCTTTCTATTTTGATGATTTTACAATTTTTCTAAATTGCTCTTTGAAAAATTATGCTAAATAATTTTGAGTTCACATATTTTTGGTAAATTTTATTACATCCTTTCTTTGCTAAAATTTTTTAAATTTAATTATTGAATAGAACATAATTTCTTTTCTTACCTTATAATGCAATTTTGATGACCTTTTTGTCATATTTTATGTGTCTTATCACTTATTATTTTTTTACTTTAAATTTTCATTTCTATTTGAATTTGGTAGTTCCTATTCACTTTACAAAAATTCAAATTTTTTTGAGAATTGATGCATACACGTTGGACACTTTTAACGCCCAAAAATAATAGATATTGATTTTGCTTTTCATTGTTTTAAAGGTTCCAATTTCATTGATATGGTTCTCATTTTTTTTTATTTTATAAACCGATTTTTTATTAATATTTTTTCAGAATTTTGATTAATTTAATTATTTAGCAAAGAAATATAATTTTTTATCTGCGCTCTAACAATTTAATTTAATTTTTCTTTGCTTATCAAAACTTGGATTACCCAAAAATACATTTTTTACAAGCAAATACATGCCATTAATATTTAACAATTTCCATTTTGATAAATATAGTTAAGGCTTACATTTATGCATATTGTAAAAACAAATGCTAACATATTGAAGTTTACTGAAAATTGTAAAAAAGAAGTAACGTTAAAACTTTAAGATTGTGTTTTCTTAATAATAGTATAATATAACTGCAAGAAGAAAATAATATATCTATTTATGAGATATAATAGTAGAAGAACTTATAATTGTTCACAACCAAGAAATAATAAAAAAAATAAAATATCCACAAGATAAAATTCTAAAATAAAATATTAAATCTTCCAACAAAAAATATCATTTTTGATAAAAACATTGATAGTATATTATTAAAAATGGACGCAACGTTTTATAAAAAGTTATATATAGAATATTAAATGGGTTATATATTTTTGACAAAACAAGTTGCCAAAACAATACTAGTAATGAATATTAAACGAGAAATACCGTATAACAAAGGAGTTTAAAAAACTAAGTGAAAACTATGATCATCAATGGCAAAATATTACAGTATACAGCACATAAAAATATGTTAATGAAAATAAAAATTACGGAAATGAATAAAAAGTAAAATTCATATAAAGAAAAATAGTTCGTAATTATTAACGCTCGCATGCATAACATGTTATAAAAGTTTTTTTGGTTAATTCAATCATAAGTAATATTTTATTATAAAAAATGTTTAAATAAAATAAAATAAGTGTGGAAAAAACATTAAATATTTAAAAACTATTATTAATATATTATTAAAAAGTATTTTTATAAATTATAATGATAACAAATACGTTGATATAGATATAACAAGTTTGGAACAACATAATTTAATATAACTATTAAGATAATTAATCTTCAACCCTTAATTAATGTAATTTATTATTATATAAAAAATTAATCTTATTATCAAAACAAAACAAAAATCAAAGTTGACAACAAATTTTAAAATTATAAAAATTATATAAATATATATTTAAGATATTAAAATAATAAAAAATCATTTTGCATATTATTTAACTAAAACTTTTCTTGAAAATATAATATGTCCTGATAATAATAATAATAATAATAATAATAATAATAATAATAATAATAACAACAACAATTATAAAAAAACATATGTACAAAAATTGTTCAATAATAAAATACTTTAATATTTAAAACTTATTGGGTGACTTGTCAATGACAAACATATAGCAAAATTAATGTATTGAATTTTTTTTCAAAATAAAGATGTACATAACCATTATAAAATTTAAAATTGCTTTGATAAGAAGATGCTTAGTTGTTCAATAGAATTAGCAAATTATTCTAATCTAATATTATATTAGAAAAACGTTTCCACAACATAATATAAACAAAAAAGTGTTGTAGTTATTTAATTATGGGATATTTTTTGATAAAAGAAATTTACAAAATAATTAACACATTAAATAAATTATTTCATTACGAACTTAAAAGTACTTGAATAATATGTGAAAAGTAAGTTTAATAAAAGATAGTGATTACTCAAAATTATTTGTAACAAGATGAGTTTTTTTATTTTAAATGTGTTTTAAGAATTTATCATTGTAACTAATAAACAAATGTTAAAAAAAGATAATGAAATGTCAAAATATTATTTAAAAAATTATTGAGATACCTAACTCATTAAAATATGAAAATATTGTAAATAATTATGTGATTAAATAATAAATACTATATTAATAATCAAGACCATAGAAAAATTTTTTAATATGTAAAAAATTTAAAAAATACTAACAAAAATGAAAATCATTAAGTTATCATATGCTCAAATTAGTAAAACAAATTAAAACCATAATTTGTTTACAGAAAATTTTTATAATAATAATTTAAAACATTTACAATGAAATCATCAACATTGTAATAGAAATACAAAATGTTAAAAATGGAATATATTTAGACATAAAAATGTATCGAAAAAATCCAAATAAATAACAACATTTGACTTACCATTAATCATTCTTTTAATAGATAAAGAGAAGGCATATGATTGAATCAATGAGCGCTTCCTATGGTTCGTCTTATGTAATATTTGATTTTTAGAGATGCGGTATGATTGCATTAAAGAGTTTATTTCAAAAAGTCATGACAAAATAAAGATTATCATAACAAGTCAAAGTGAATATTTGCATCATAATACATATAATGTTTTCATCATTTGTCATACATTTTCGTCGTCAAACTAGAAGTTCTAAAATATATTAAAAAAACAATATTTAAAATTTTAATAATTTGAGAAAATTATTTCACAATACTATTAATCAAAAAAATATAAATATCAAGTGATAGAAGAAAATACGAAATTATTAAATACAGGTAAAATTTGAAAAATTTAAAAATAATACCATAGAAATAATAACTACAAGTAATGCAAATATTTTTGTGAAAATTAAAAAGAAAAGATAACAAATCACGCTTTATCAGTTTTAACCAGAATATAATATATACTTTTCATAAATTATAAGAGACTCTCATGATAAATCAATCATGGATATGTCATTATAAAAAAATTAAAAAAAATACAAAATAATTTTGAAATAAAAAGATTTTTCCTTAATAGAAAACAAGTCTTTTACATCAAAAGGATATGTTTCTTGATATTTAAAAGCTTTTTTAGCACAAATAAAAAAAAGTTGTAGTTAATTTAAATTTTTCTCATTTTATAGTAATGAAAAGTTTGAATTTTTTTTGCGTTTCAACTTCTAGAAAAATATTACTAATAATCAATCTTTAATAAATAAATTAAAGCAATAAAAATTATTTAAAAAAATAAATATGTAGGATGTTAAATGAAATTATATTTTCCAACATGATTTATGACAATCAAATGTGTTATAAAAATATAAACTTGTTCAACACAGTATTGTAAATATTTAAAAATAGTAAGAATAAAAATGGTCATCTTGATGATATGACATTGTAATTCTTTGAACCTATTTGTGTGGGCTTCCGAATTACGAAGGTCATACATAGATAAAAGAGACTAAAATAATTAAAATCTAACCATATAAAGAACCCATTGAATCACTTAGTAATAAACAAATAATTATTAAAAATAGACTTTTAAATGACATATATTTGATTATTATGTGTGTGCAATTTGAAAATAAAAAGATAAAAAAATTAAAAGAAGTCACTAACCTTTGAGAAATTAAAAATAGAAAAAAGGTATTTGTTTTTACAAGAAAAAATAGTTGCAATGGTGTAACAAGTGCAAATTTCTATTTAAAAAATGAACTTTTAAATATGTAAGAAATCAAAAGTTATAGATTAATCAAAATATTTGGCTCATTATGCTAATAAAATAAAAAAAATTAAGTAGTTTAATAGAAATGATAATATTTGAAATGTATTTTGGATGTTAAAAATAATTTTGATTGTTTATAAAAAAATTATTATGATAGAAAAGTTTCAATTATATTATATTTTTATAAGAAAGTTCTTAAGAATTTTGAAGAAGTAGGATATCAGGATTTTTGGTGATTTGACAAAACTATTTTTTTTATTTAACCTCAATCAACTCAAATAGTGATGAAGGAACATCTAATTTTTGCTTACGAACATATAATCACTGGTGCCATAAAAATTTAATAAATTGGTATAAAATTTGATTGAAATTGCTTAAAAAATACATAAATTTGATTTGCTTGGATGCCTCAGTCGTCATCCACCATCCACTGCCATTAGTGTCACTGTTAAAAACTATTGAAGCCTCTTGTCTCAAACACACTCGATTTATGCCAACCTATGGAACTCGAAACCCACTCATCTCACACCAACTAGATCAATGAATGTGTTGACTTCTTGAGTCATTGATTCTCTTCAAACCACGCTGCCTAAAAGTAGATATGAAACTTCAGTATTTCTCTTTAGTGCTACCCAGTAAAACAAAAAATAAAAATGAAGCATCGACCTGTAAGAGCCACATAGGTCATCCTGCTGTTTTGTCCCGGTGTTGTCACCACCTCAAACATAGGACAAGTTTGTGAACTACTTAATTTGATAAATTTTATAACTTTTTTAATTTTTTGAAGTAATTGATAAACATTTAAGTTCCATATAAAATGGAATACTCAACTTGCGAGATGAAAAAAATTGAATAATATTTCTTTTTGTTGCATGTTTCTCTCTTTATGAAAAAGGTTATACCAACCCTAATTAGAGAGATTCCAATTTCCTCCCTTATGAGAAATAACGATAGAATGTGATAGACTTCCCACTAGGAAACTTAGCAAACAATTCCCTTATGAGAGGTAAGGATTGAAGTGGATAAACCTTTTACCATAATTGTTGTTACTAAACAAGTTCTTACTTCCACTAGTACTCGTAACTCTTCACCCACTATTTTACTCTCATGATCTAATCATCAAACCACCATCTTTCTTAACAATGCTGTAAATCATATCCTACTATCTTATTACACATTTAAGCTAAGCTCCACATTAACCCAGAAACCACCACCTCATTGGCCATACTCTCTTTGGTATGATAAACCCTAATTCCTATAGAACTATAACATATCTTCACCAAAAAGGCATGCAATTTTACTAATTTTTATTTTCTTAGTAATCTAATTAAAGTAGTTCTTTTCTATTAAAGTACTCTATTTAGAGATTGTCTTAAATTTTTTATTTTACTTATGTTAAATTAGATGTAACAAAGACTACTTTGTAAGATTTTATACTTAATGTTTAAGATGTTGTCATCTACTTAACTTAATAATCTATACTACAATTTTGAAATACTAATCTTTAAATATTTCTAAAATATTACACACTCTACCTATACCTAATTAATGCACATCATCTTTTCATATTTTACAATAATCTATTAAAAATCTCAAAGATTGTCGACTCCAATTTTGACCATCATAGAGGTCTAAATTTACTCTATATAACAGAATCTTCCATTAATTATTACATACTTTTACTATTGCTATAGGAGCATAGCCTTTCAAACCACATCTTTGTTGCCTTGGCAAGCTTGAAGTTTCTTTTACAAAGCAATATATTTTTTCCAAAGGCAAAATAAGAGACATTTTTCTCAAGTCTAATACTTTTTCGACAATGGACTGGTACAAGTCAACTCAATCAAAATAGTGCAATACACGATACACAATTATTATAATAATTTATTTAATTCCCAAAAAATAATAAAATGACCTAATAACTATGTACTATGAATGGATGCTACCAAGTTAATACTTGAAACTTCAATATAACAACAAAGTTAACAAAGTAATTCTAAATATATTATCGATATAGCCCACTTTCCATTTTCTTGTTTTATATGTAAAATGACTTAATAATAGATTGATTGTAATATTCTTGAAAAAATTACTTCCATTTTACCAATCAAAGAAATATTTGAAAAACAAGAAATTCTAGTAACTAAATCTCATTATTAAAGAAATTAATAATTATTAAATTCAATTTCTTGTAATAAGTGCCTATCCAATCTTTCCTATTTTGGATATCTCAATGTATCTTACTTATACAAGTATATTATAATATACAATAACGCAAACCTACCTTGACTAATTTTTTAACTCTTGAGAAAACATTGTATAACATAAGAATATTGTATATAATATGTTATACGAGAAGCTCGAATAATAATAATAAATGATTGTGATTACATGAAAAGTAGACAGAGCAAAAATTACACAAATAAGCAAAAATATTGCCCAAATCATCGAATGTAACTAATATATAAGTATTTATCTATATGACATGAAATTAGTACTGTATTAGTATAATTGAAATCTTTCTATACATCATTTGTGAGATTTGTCATACCATTATGATTATATAGTATAGTCTTATGACAATGCACATTTCAACTCAATTAATCTGATTGTGCTAGTATGACCTTAAGATCAAAATAGTATAAACAAATTAACTAACTTATAAATTAAGTCCTCACCTCTATGCTCATAATTATTAATTCTACATTAGCAATGACCTTATTATATTTATACAACATTTTAAACTTTACATCACGTGATATTTGTTAGCTTCCCATCTAACTAAAGAATAATTGCATCATATGGTATAGCATATGCTATAATATTGCATTAATTTAGAATATTGCATACCTTAACACATAGTACAAATAGTGTAATTGGTTCATGTCTCACATGATCACATTTGACTTAATCAATATTCAATGTCATGTAATGACGATCATATAATAAGATATTTGAATGGTATAAACACAAAAGGCACAACTAATATGTTTTTTTTATTGCTTTTGACAATTATGACAGTCGATCCATTTAGCACTTGGAATCTATAAAGTAAATGTATATTGAGGCCCAATTATATGAATGTAAATATGTTTTAAATGCATGCTTATATTCACCTAAATTAAATGTTCATGTGTAATATAATACTATCATATTTAGCATATAAAAATAAAGAGATGATGTTACAATTCTAAGAAAAATAAATCGTATATTATGAATTGTTTATAGGCAACAACTTTATCAAGTTCTTAGAAAATGACTCCTTAATTTAAAAATAGACCTATACTTGAATAAAACTACCAATACTCATTAACCTATCTTCAAATGTTAATTATTTCATGTACATTTGATTTAGTCTTTTAATTGATTAATCAATATTTTATTTTTTGTTTCAAGAATAAAAAATCACTTAAAATAATCATTAATAAAAAACATGAAATTTCCTTGGCATCAAAAAAGTATTTGGTAAACAATATTCAATAATTACAATTATTTGTGTTTCTTAAAAATATGTGTCATTAAAGAGTTTTAATAGCATTGAAAATATAATAATGATTTATTGCAAACAGAAATGTCAATTCTTCAAAGAAGCATAGTTGTTTATTGTTATAATTAAATAAAAAGTGTTATAACAATAAGTGGAACAAAAAATATGAAAACCAAACAAAGAACATCATCATTATAGCAAACTAAAAATATTTGCAAAGCACAATAAAAATTTCATAATAATAGAAAAAATAATCCATTAGAAATAAAAAAATTCTAATTCACAAGATTTAAAGAAATATTAGCATAATAGAATGCCCAAAATATTGCAAGCTATGCGTAAAACATATTTATTAAAAAATTTCAAATCATTGAAAAAAAATTAATTGCATATGATTAAAGGTTTCTTTTTCAGTTATGTGCTACAAATTGTTAAATAAATGAACTTAAAAATTTAAACATGCAATTTATGTTATTAAAGAAATTAGCAAAAATAATTAAAGAAGTAGAAATTTATCTTGAAGGATCTACTTAAAAATTAAAACAAATATTTTTTAATATATTGATAAAAATATATTATACAAAATATGATTTTTTATTTTATAATATATGAAAAATATTCACAAGTGCTAATGAAAGAATCTTTGTTTTGTAACTAAGAATGTGTTAGTAAAAGCAAAGGATCATTGGTAACAAGAATATATAAAGTTATTGAGATCACCAAATCTTAAATGTTTTTTATTTGAATATTAGGTGAGAAAGTAAGTTTATAGAGAAATTCAAACAATATTAATATATAAAAATATGGAGACAAAAGACAATCTAAATTGCATAGATTTATTTGAATAACATCAAGAAGGGGTTGGTTTGTTTATTAATATGTCAAGGCTTCAAAATATGCAACATTTATTAATATATGAATCACTAATAAGTTATTATAAATAGAAAAAACATAAATATTTTATAAAAATGTTATCATATCAAACAATTAACTTATAAAAACTATATTATATATATATATATAAATAATATAAAAGCACAACAAAAAATAGTAACACCAATATGATGAACATATAAATTGTTTTGTGTATTTACACAAAATATTAAGAAAATATTTCCAAATAATTAAACTTAGGAAATCCTAAAATTACAATAAAAATTTAAAATCTAAAAATTTTAAAATAGAAATTTCTAGAAGCATAATCAAATACTATAAATGTTAAAGACTTTTATAATAATAAAATTGCCAAAAAAATATTTTTGTTTTGGACTACATGAAAAGTTTTATAACAAAAAAATGTCAAATTAATTAATAGACCAAAATAAATAACAAGTAAATAAATGTCGTAGACTTGTAACATAAAAGCAAATAATACTTCAAAATTAATGATGTTTCGCTAGAGATGTAGAAGGTTTATGACCATATTAACTAGTTTTTCTGCTTCTTTATAATACATCAATTTGGGTATTAAGAGGACCACCACATGCATATAACAAAATATCGTTTATGATTTAGTGCTTAGTTTAGATTAATGATTAAATAATGTTGGATCGTTTGCATGTGTCATTATGGAAATGTGCTCCTTTTTCTTAGAACATTGTTATTTTCAGTACAAAATATTTTGCTTTTTTATTAATAAAAATATATTTTCGTACTATTGCAACAATGAATTTTTTTTACTTTTAACCATAGCATGTTTGTTTTTGACTTATTCAATATTTCTTAACAATTTTAATTTTGTTTTCATTTTTTCAACTAATATGCCTTGCATTATGGGAAAATTTGAATATTATTTTCTATACATTAAGTAATTTATAGTATTCCTTACTTTCTATTTTAATTTAATTGTCTTATTTTGGAAAAACATTTTTTTTGAAAATTACTCAAAGCATTACGAAATTACAATTTTGAAATATTACATGTTTTTGTTGTTATATTTTCGACATCTTAAGTACTATATAGATTTATTTGATTTGTTACCAAAATAACTTAATTTCAAATATTGGATATTTTACATAACTAAAAATATGTAATTGATTTCTTTTTCTTAATTTTGATTGATTTAAATATTATGTAATAAATTACATCTTATTTCTTTGTTATTGTATTTTAATTTGTATTTCCTTCAATATGAAGCCTTGAATACTTAATGTCTTTCATGAGTTATGTGATAGTTTTTATGGCAATGCTTTGTTATTAAAACTATTCTATTGACAAATAATAAAAAAAACTTTATTGACAAATAACAAAATATAATTAGTACATAAATGATTAGGGAAATTAAATAGTGTATGGAGAACGTTTTAATGCATTAAAATATTCAATAAAATATTCGATGGTATAACAATAAAAAATTGTTCAATTAATTTAAAACTTTATCAAAGAAGATACTTTAGATAAAACAAAAAATTAAAAAACTTTTTGTACTAAAAAATCTTAAATTATATACATTTCATTTCAAAAAAATAATGCCTTTTAAAATAAAATAAATCAAACCACATCACATGTCGAATAATAAAACATTTAAAATAAAAAACAATTATGTGACCAAAGTAAAAAAAATCACTAGGGTAAAGCTGAATATTAAAATGTAAAAAATGTATGGAGAAACTCTATGTATATTAAAATTAAAAAATAAAAAATGAAAATGATTGAATAAAAAAATACAATTTAATTTTCAAATTTTACGATTTATTAATAAATACACCTAATTTTTCAAATTCTATGTTTTAATGTAACAAAAGCTCCATAATGTATTATAATGTATTTGTTGAGAAATCATTTGTTCAAATTTTAAATATTTTTAGTAATTAAAGGATAATTAGAGTATTTATTTTTTAATTAAGATGTCTTATTTTTGTCAAAATATAATAACTAAACTAATGAAAATAAAATGTAACGAGAAGCAAAGCTGAAAGACATCTACTTAATAAAAAATCTAAATATTCCAAACGTTATGAAGGAATAAAGAATAACCTAAGTGAAATAATATTTAAACATTAACATTTACTTCAAAAACGTAAATATAGGAATATAAAAAATTATATGAAAAAAGTTTTTATAAATTAATAAAACTTTAAACATTTATAATATAATGATAAATTTGCAAACCTGGAAAACATATTCATACAAAAATAAAAATTTAAAAGATTAATATATTACGTTGCAACTTTTAAATATATATACAAATATATCAAAAACTAGTGCTATTACTGTACAACCAATACAAAAATGCTAGAATTGATAAATTAATAAATAATAAAAATCATAGAATCAATTCATTTGATGTTTGAAATTATTTCGCAAATATATTAAAAACTATTTGATAATGATTTAGTTATTTATAATATTTTTTCGAAAACTTATAACAGAATAATAGTTATAATCGTAAACATCATTGAATATTTGTAAATAAATAATTTTTGTAAATAAGTCGTAAATTTTATCCCAATAATTATTTAAAATTATTCTCATTAAACAAAAAGGTATCAGAAAATTAAGAAAAGCAAAACACTAAAGATCATAAAAATAATATTGTATGCAACAATACAAGCATAGTAAATATACAAAAAAATATTAGAATATAAAAATAAAAATTAAAACAATGAATAGACTATTGCATATAATTATTCACAAATTGTAAAAATTAATATAATAATTTCTTAGAGCAATTCAATAATTATGATTTGATCACAAGGAAAAAAGTATGAAAAAATAAAACTTTCAAACAAAAAAATAATAACAACTAATATTATTTGTGTAATAATACATCAATATATGTTGTTTTATTATTATAACCCTAAGAAATATGTTTTTACATCTCCATGAATTAAATTTATTGATAGTAAATACTAAAACTAAAATATAAATATTGATGCGTATAATTTTTAAATATTAAAAACTTTATGAATAACAAAATAAACATAATTTTCTTTGTTTCTTGTCAAACATTTTTGCTAATAAGTGAAAAATTTGTAATAAAAAACTTTTAGATTAAATATATAAACATCAAAAGAAAAACAATTATTTCATAAAAAGTAATACTTTGAAAATAAAGATTATCTCAATTATTTAATTAAATATTAAAAATATAAAAATTAAAAAAACATAATGGACTCGTAATATTAAATTTTAAAATTAGATTTTTGTAATACATAAATAAATTATTTTATTGAAAAACAAAAAGTAAAAAGATACTAAAAACTAAAAAGATATCTAACATGTGATATAAGTAAAAAATATAATGTAAGAAAATATTTAATTATTATATTGTTATGCAGTCCATTACATATCTTTAGATTTGAAAATAGTGACACAATCATTGATGACTATTCACTGCTAGTTATGGTGCTTACAAGATTACACACTCAAGAAACATTGTAATGTTTAGCTTGAAATAATTTTGATTTCAAAAAATTGTTTGGAACATTGTCAAAGTATGTCATTCCCAATAAAGATAGCTTATTAGATCAAAATATACAAAGTTTTAATAATAGTAAAAAAAATCTTTTTTTAATAGCCTTTTATAACATAAAAAATTACTTTCATATAAACATTAACATATTACAAATTTTGTAACATCAAAATTTATGTTTCATATGAATTTATAAAATAATCAAATTTTCATAAATAAAAAATATGCTTAAATAATTATAATTCTATTGAATAACTAAATTTAAAATATCAAAAAATAAACGAATTACAAAACATATGAATTCTAAACCTGTTCAAACTGCAAGGTAAAGACACCCCAATACTAATAAAGGATATTAAAAATTAAAACTTATAAAAAAATTATTAATATCGTAATTATTTAAAAAAAGTTTTTATTATTAAAAGTGTGCAAAAAATTTAGTGATGACAAATAAATACATAAATTTAATTAAAAAATATTAAATAATAAAGAGTAAGTATATTAAAAAATAAAATGAATAATAAATTAGTGTTTATTTTCTTATACAACCTAAAATTATACATGTGATGACAAACTAGAGGAAGACTCATGAATATGTCAGCTAGCATTTCTTCTTAATGTGGAATATATTTCTTACTATTCATGCCAATTATAAAACAATATCGCGAAGTCCAATTATACTATAATCATTAAAGAATTAAAAATATTTATCTCTTTTTATTTGAAAAGCCATATCCATTATTTTTTGTTAGTTATTTATATTTTTGTTAGCATACCAAAAACTTATTTTTTATACTTTAAATATTTGAAGCTATGTGTTAATGTAATCGATTTTATCATCTTAAAATATTTTATATTTCTCTACACATATGTGCTTTTTATGATAATGCTTATTCTATTAAATCACTTTAATATCATGCATTGTAAATCATCTTCTTTTTTTGATAATTCAAAAACATCTTTTGTAATATTTGCTAGAACATAAAACATAGTCAGCTCGATTTTTTATCAATGGAATTTGATAAATAATTTTGATTTTTTTTGTTATTTGACATGGCAATTATGTTCTATTTATTTTGAAAGTTTTTTTATATATTATCATATTTTCAATGTTTCAAATGATACCTCAATTTTTTCGAAAAAATTATATTTTTGATTTAATCTATTTAAATATTTAATAACAATGAAGTCTAACTTTTTATTTATTTTTTTTAAGTCTTTATATAATGGAATCTTACACAAAGCACACACTTTTGCACTATTTAGCAAATAATATAGATATTTTTAATATTAGAAATATTATGCCAAGAATTTTCATTATTTTTATGTTTAGATTTTTGTTTAATAATCTTACAAAATTTTAAAAAAAGTTTATAAAACCCAGAAAAAATTTGATATTACATTTTATTCCAACAAGACATTCCAAATATCTTTAGTTTAAATAAAATTATGCAATTAAGGAAACAATTAAAGTCAGAATGTTTTAATGGTTTAAAAATTATGACATACTATGTAAACAAGATTTTTCTAACATTACCGTGATTGAAAATAAATTATTGTAGGTTAAAATTTATAACTTAAAAAAGTAAATCAATACACTTTATTTTATATATTCAATTTTTTTAATATTATATTATGATTAAGTAGTTCATTAAACTTTTCAAATAATTGCTAAAAATTATTATTAGAGAACTTAAGCATTTATGATTTTTAATAACTTGTTAATATTTTCAATAAATGATATGGTAAGGTTTTAAAAATCGTAAATCGAACAACAAAAAAATATAGTATACAAATATAAGAAAAACACAAACAATACAATGATAACAAATCTCAATAAAAATAATATTAATAATAATGTATAAAACAAAAAATAATACCCTTATAAATTATACACAACATAGCCATAAAAAGTGATATCTAAAATATCATTCGGATAAAACTTCAATCCATTAAATAAATATAATAATAGGATTTAAAAACATTCGTTTGATGAGTCAAAATTTATGTTATTGAAGACTCTTTTTAATTTTAAAAATGGACAACACTTACACTTATATAAAAACGAAACTTAAAATTGTTCTATAAGGTACAGAAAAATTAAGAAAAAAAATGTATGATGACATATTTTTTACATTAATATTATTATTATCATATGCTCACTAAAACATAAAAGGCTTATATTTTAAAAAATAATTTTAACTATAATTAACTACGTAAAGAAGTATAAGTTTCATAAAAAATGTACAAAAATATTAAAAAAATTAAGCCATTATGCATTAAAAAATTAAATAAAAAGACCCAAGACATTTGCCTGGTTGGAAAATATGAAATACGATGCTCAATATTCAGAAAAAGACAAATATTAAGTACGACTTATAAAGAAGAAGCTTTTCAATTAATAATAGTATAAAAAAAATAGATAAAAGAAATTAAAAGTCCATATATTCTTTCATGATATTACAAGTTAAACAAAGTTAATGTTACAAAAAAAAATTCAAAATGACACAAATACATAGAATAATTAAGACATTGAACACATAAAACATTAAAATTTAAATCTGTAGCTTTTTTAAAAAACATATTCTTGTCATGGTAAGAATAACAAATTTGTAACAAAAAGGTACATATTATTAATTTTTTAAAAAAAAATTATAACCTAAGTGCCAAAAAGTTAAATAACCAATGTAGCAATGACTCAAAGGAAGGCCATTGCTTCAACAAAAACGATTTAGTTGGTTATAAATAGTGCTTATGGTCTTGCTGGGACTAATTAGTACACATTGACGCATGCCAACCAATAGTGCGTGAGTCACAATAGTATAAAGCATACTTAAGTAGATTGAGATTGACGTAGAGGATGATTTAGACAATCAACATGTGTGTAAATATTAAGTAATGCATAAGCTTGTAATAATTGATCCTAGTAGGACAATACAAAAAAGGCAAGAGGAGATCTACGATGACTATTTATGGTTAGAGTTTTATCATCATTCATTTCTTTTATTTATATGTTATTTATTCATGTAATTATTCAACAACAAATTTTAATTATTCATAATTTTATTTTTTCTTATGTTAGTTACATTGAAACAGAATGTCTTACATGATATCTTATTGATAAAAAAATCATTATGTTTTTTATTAATTTTTTTGTTGAGTGTTTCAAACCATGTATATGAACATCAAGTAGTTTA